>LD353512.1:79462-106225 GCA_001465055.1 Ptychodera flava | reverse complement strand
CAACGTAATTAACTTGCAAAAGTATGGGTTCGCTCACAGTCCCATAGAGGGACTGTGGTTCACTGTTTATGGCAACACTCATTAGACAGATCATGGAGGTAGAAGGAGAGACAGATGACATGTATGTGGTCGGTAGTGATTAGTATCGATATATATCTCCGCTATATAGGAGACTGGGTTACCGTACGTTGTGAGTTCGAACCCGATTGAAACCACCGTATATTGCATACATACCGCATTTGGTGTGCATGGAAACAGTCTTTTTTTTCTAGTCACCAATCTCTCAATTTTTTGCGATCTTTCCACAATTGCACAAACTCTCCTAGCTGCAGTAGGCCTACAGTAGCTCGAGTCGAGGTTTTGCCTGGGTATTTGGGTCGGACGCCCGACCCAAATACCCAGGCAAAACCTCGAGCTACTGTACTGCAGCTACGGTCTCTTATGAAAAGACAACAAATCACACACACAGACATTGCCGAGAGTCACTTACAGCATGTGTCGTCTCCGCTGCGTCGTCTCCATGTTTTCAGTCGAGTTGCAGTGACCCAGGGTCATACTGACGGATAAGCCAATCAGCGTCTGTCCGTAATTCTGTCAGCGGCCATTTTGTGTTACAAACCGTGCCATAGCATTTCCCCAGACTCTCGTTTCGCCAGTAGCGCAGAGGAGTCTGGGTAACCGAGACTAGTACGTACCAAGCTTGCGGGTCAAGTGCAGAGGGTCAAGTATGATGTGAAATAGGCCCAGAAGAAAGTTTTTAAATAGCTTTGAAACAAGCGGACTGCCAATCTTGTTTAGTGGTCACCTAGTACCAAGACTTGAACTCTTTTACATAATGCTATGCTTGGTGTCTACCTCCATGGTGTACAACATACCGGTACATGATTCAACACTCAGCAGAGGACTGCACTTTCATATTGGAAATATTTGTGAGTTCACATGGTGGTGTAATCTTACATCCCAGTTCAGAAATGGCTAATATTATGATACTTTTGACAAAGCTGTTTTTGTCAACATTTTACAGTACTGTCTTGTCTATGCACCAATTATAAAAACATTTATTGCCACCATTTTAATACTTCAACAGTGCAATGGTCATGCTGCTTCAGACTTGAATTAAAAGAATCTGTACTAGATATGTACCAAGTTAAAGGGACAAAGTTGCTCATTATTGATATTATTTTGCCATTAAAATTTCTTTTGATAGATTATTCTCACTGTAATATGCTCACTCTCTGGTTATTGCAATTCAATTCTCACTTTTTATAAGGCACATCAACATGTGAAATTTACTGTGACAATTTTTGGTACATACCTAAAATTAAATTATTAAGTGACCACATGTTATATCCATGCATGCATATGAGTTGAGCTGTGACAACCAGAGATTGCAATTTAGCCCATTTCAGTGAGCAGCAGAAAAGCATATATATTCAACAGAAATTAAAATGACCAAAATTTTGTCAAAAATGAGTGCCTTTGTCCCTTTAATGGGCAATGAAAATGGCTAAATTCCATGTTTGCTGTTTTGTTATTTTTGCCTGTCAGTCACTGTAATTTGAAACAATGGTGTATGACAAGATGTTGGTTTTGTTGTTTACTTTGCAGGTCAGAGTTATATAAATTCATAAGATTTCGGAGTTTTTCAGTATTAGCTGCTGTATTTTAGCATGATATGCTCTGTATTGATTCAGTTTGTCAGCCTTGCTTGATGACACTTGAGCAGTGGTGTCATTTTTTTGTGTCCAGTGAAGTCTTAAACTATTTTGTGGTTTGTTCCACATTTACAAGTGTGCTGACAAAGTTGAAAATAGAGCATTTCATCAACCTTGTGCAGAAAATCAAACAATGAATAATTTAATCATAGAGTTTATCCTATGGTGTTCCCCAGAACAATCCACCCATACCACACTGGAAACAAGAATACCAGTACTCCTTTATCTGGTGATTGGTTTACTAAGTTAACCTGTTCACCCCCAATTCCCAGTGAACAGGTCCACACTCACCATTGATAACAATGGGATTGGGCCAAACCATGGTGGTGAAAGAGTTAAACAGTATATTAAACCATTATCATAACAATCAAAATGAATATTGTGTGGGCAGAGAAATTAGGGGTTTACTTTTTATTAAAAGTACTGAAAAATCTGTAGCATAGAATTATCGAGATTTTTTCTACAAGATTAGTTTTACCCATGCTGGTCAAATGGGACTGACACCATGTCATTGAAAGTATTCTTGGGTAAGGCTGACATCCATATCTAGACTTGTTCTTGTCACAAGCAGAAGCAAATAAAAAATTTGCAGAATCCCTTGCTGGTATCCATCTATATTGCCCTGTGTTGTAAATCCCCACCTCAATTTTTGATCGTTGAAGATTCGATCAATTTGTAATATTCTATTTTTTTGAAACTGGGGGAGGGTCACAAATTTTTCAGCCTTGCTTTGGGGGAGGGTCATAAATTTTTCAGCCTTGCTTTGGGGGAGGGTCATACATTTTTGGTCACTCTCTTACGAAATCCCCCCGGCCCTCCCCCCCTGCTAATTTACGTCCAGTTCCTTATCAGCGAAAGAAACGGGAAATTTACTAAAGGATAAGTATGGATCAGCGACAATCTCTCGTGCTCCCTCCTAAATTCTGGGTAAATACAGTGACACTTTACAGATCAACCGTATCATATTTTAAAAGAGGTTTATCAGTACAAAATTTACATTTAATATTTCCGCCTCAGTTGCAACGTGTCCCTTGTTGATTATTTTGCACCATCGTCCAACCAAACGACTATAGCGCTAAAATGTTTGGGCCCTCAGACTTATATTAAGATGAATTTAACCGTGTTTGTTTCAAAAAGAGGAACTGTGAAGCCACAAAACATTCCGATGCGTCATAGTACAAAAACCTATGAAATTGCTTGATAAAAGTTGTATGTAACTTATACCTACATTTTGAATTAAACGTCTTTAAGTGTTTGTTAATAAGAGTACAGGTTTAGTGAATCAACAAATTAAGAGTCAGCAAGTCTTTGTGTCTTGGTGGATTGCATATTGCCAGAACTATTGAGATTTCGTCACATTTAGAATTGATTCGTTGCCAATCTTTTGAATAAAATCACCGAAGGCTTTGGAAGATTTGGCTGTTTGTATTAATTAATTTCTGTGTTTTTATTAGTTTCTTTATATTGGCGTGTAAGTTCATTCGGTAAAGTAAAGCAAGGGGTGCTGTTTGAATGAAAAATGTCTAAAGAACGCTATCGTAGGCATCTTAAAATCATGTTTTCATTGCATGATATCTAAGAGAAACATGACCTCAAATGACCCCGCTGTTGTTGACAAGCAGTCCATCGGCCGGTGTCAGAGTAGTAAAGTGCTGTAACCATGTCACCCACGTCTTCAGATCTCGACCTATCTCGCCGTGGTAGCTTTATCAAATAAATACTACGTCAAAATCCTAGTCTCAATCATCAGTTTATTTGACGTCACAAATACAAAAACTTTGATTTTGGAGGAATGTCATTCAAATTTATCTCATCACAGAGCCTATTCTGCATTTATGTGCTTGCGATATTACTGGACCGTGCACGGCTGGAAGTGTAGCAGACTATTTTCAGTGTTGCACGTTGTGGGGATATAGAGTATGGAATATATTTCCGCTATAGTTGTGAGTCATCGGGAGAAGTTGAAGAATTGCAACAAAACTTGAAGAAGTTGTGAAGGAAACTATCAAGAAAACTATAAATATTTTTCATTATTTTGGATGATCTGATGTAATTTGAAATAGTTTGTTTCCATTTTGGCTGATAAGACTCAACATCGAATAATACTTTATCAGAATTTTTTTAACTTCTTGCAGGGCAAACATTTCTAATAGAAAAATGTAAAAATTTGTGTTTCAGTAAATATGATCGAAAAACTTTGAGCAGGCAAATCAGTAAAATACTGAATTTCAACTTTTCTACTTCAGTAGAGTATACAATCTCATTACTATGATGGTAATAAACTTTAGAAAGAATAATATAAGCTTCAGTGTTGCAGTATTTAAAACCTTTAACTGGTTTCTTTGGTCTCATAGGTAATTTTACCAATAATGATGACTCATAACAGTTTCCTAACCTTTGCTCACCGTTTATGAGAAATATACCACGTACTTTTCATCCTCTCACACACAATAGTGCTACTGCCGTCGATGCATCGTTCTGCTGTACGTTGCCTTGTAATATATTTTATATCATAGACCCTGGAGCGAGACCAAGACACAAAAGGTTGGCAGTACAAATCCTTATTGAACAGGATTGGAACTAATTTGGGATAATTGGATGGTGAAGTAGTGTCGATTTAAATCTGCAAATGTAACCTCCTCAATTTTTATTTTTAAGTTACACACTTGTTTTATGAGTAATTTGTAATATTGCAACATTCAGCTGTACGGCACTTAACACTTTTGATAAATTTGAAAAAATATGAAGATCCAATTATCATAAATTAGTTCCAATCATGTTATTGGCAATACATATCACAGTCAAACGTATTAAAAAAACATGCACAGAGAAACACCTACTCCCCACCCTTCCCCCGGGGGACGGACATTTCTATGACCCCCTATGTCACACCTTGCAGCAAATGCCATTCATATACAACAGTTCTGGACATCTGGTTATGCACAGAAAGTGTGAAAAACATTCACAGATCATTCAAAATACACTCGAAAGTGATAGACTAAAATTAGAATATGCACATAATTAATTAGGCACAGGATGTTGCACCATAAGGACCGGTCCCCATCATACCGAATGTGAAGGATATAGCATTTGTGGTCACTGATATATAGGTACATATGCATATTTGAGTTCACAGGTCATCGAGGTCACGTGATCAAAAACTTTCTTCTCATAGATATTGCTCAGTACTAAAACTGAGACCTCTAGCTCTATTGCCGAGCCAAGAATGTGGAAGTGGTTAGTCACGTGATATCATGTCAAAGCATATATGAACTGAAAATAGTCAACATATTGCAGTTGTGTGTAAATTAAAACTTTTAGCACATGTTTGCAACTTCATTGAAACTGTTATAGTCAACATCATGAACAATATTCAACACATATTAATTCTAAAGGTCTTTAAGTATACAAATACGTAATTAGCGGGATTAAAAATACTAACTTTCTTTGACTGCTGTCATTGTATCGCTACTTAATATAGCCAGTGCAATTGTCTTTTGTAAGTCCTTCAAACTGTATAAGCCTAACTGTAAAAGCTCATAAGACATGCAAATTATAGATAAGCTGACATGAAAATGCGAAAGGACCTTTATATCTTTCACAACTGATATACATCGGTGTGATCAACATTTGTAGCAAATTTCATCAAATTGTGTGCAGTCGTTCTCAATGTATATCCCTTTTTTTCTAAACTCATTGATTATGCAAATGAACAAAAAGTAAGCAAGCCACACCCACCAAATACTTATCAGATCTTGCCATTTGCAAACTGAATCTATGTAGCAGATTCGATTCTGATCTGACGAGCCGTTTTTGAGATATCGGGCCCACAGACAGACAGACAGACAGACAGAAAGAAAGAAAGACAGAAAGAAAGACAGATAGATAGACATCACTGTGACATTAGCTCCCGTATGTGAACATGTGAGCTGAAAAGTGTCGTCCTCTACGTAGTCCTATACTAACACTCACAACTCTAGCTCTATTCACGTGCCTAGAATCAGATTTGTGTGCAATGAATGAGCACAGGCGGCCCAGACGGTATTAATATTATTGAGGTTTTCTCACTCTTTTCTCTTTCAAGATTTTTATGGGTTGGTCAACATCGCGAAAGCTAGGAAAGGTGTTTCATTTACATTTCTATCTTTCTGATTTGACAGCCCTTGATAAGTCCACCTATTAGCATAATTAGATGTGTTGACTAATTAATTACAAGATGTGTGTATGAGAGATAAACGTCCTTATAATGGGGTGTAAAATAAATAAAGAGTCATAATAGCAAGGTTAGGTTATATCACCGTTTATTATATGTACTCCGAGTCAGTCAGAGCATGACGAAAATCAGAGGAAAAACAGAAAAACTCAATAATATTAATACAGTCTGGGCCGCCTGTAGGATGAGGTATAGTATGGTGTTAGGGTCAAAGGACAAAAGCAACCCCGAAATTTAGGTGTGTAATTTTGTCCAATATTTGACAGTTATCGATTGACACTAGCCCTCTCAGACTCTATTGAAGAGCCCAGAATGAGAATTTGCCACAGCGGCTGAAGAAGAGGAAGAAAGTTGAACTCCAGTAAAACTAATAGGGGCCCTGTAACCTCAATAAATGTAATAATCTCCATAAATGTAACATCAACTTTAATTGTAATAAAGTGCACCCATAAATGTAATATCATCCATAAATGTAACAAAAATCAACTATAAATGTAATAAAAACATCAACCACAATTGCAATAAATGGTAACCATAAATGTAATAAACAAATCACCCATAAATGTAATACTTGTCAACCATAAATGTAATAAATCTATTTTATCGTTGCAATTGAGGAATTAGCCCTTAGATATTTATATATGTAATAAAGAAAGCAACTCCACACATTGTTCATATCTTAATTGTTGCGTTTAGTGTATTTGAAAGTGTATTTTACGTTTCCCTGTTTTGTGTACAGAACTGATTGGCCATGGCGAGACACAGCTGTAATGTGAATGTAAGTGCAGTCTCTACTCCAGAGTGGAGAAGACTGTAACCACTACGATCCTTGAACGCCATTTTTTCGAAAATTTGCTGTACTTTCTTAATCGGTCGCCTCAAATTCGTCTTCAGTGGATAAATTGTGTGGAATAATCGATAGAGTGTCTGTATTCCTATGTTGTACCACTTGAAGTTTGTTCCTTCACTGGGGATGCAAAAATTTCTAATTTTTTTCTACTGTGTTCAAGGTAGTGTTCGTATTGTTTATACTAGATTGAAATATAGATATATGTTCTCGTCAACACGTTTCTTGTCGTAAGTTTCTGTCATAAGGTTGTATATTTCTCTGTTATTTGCTCTGAGTCAACTGTCATAAACTTGTGTGGTATCACTGCTTGACGAGTTATTTTGTCGCTTCCTTATTATGTAATTATCAGAGTCTAAAACTGCTGTTCCTCTTCCATTATCTAAAGGTTTGATCGAGTACCTCGCCGTTTTCTGATTGTGTTCTCAAAGTATTGTATTCTGTGTTTCGGAAAGGAAACCTAGTTTCAGGAAAGTAAGCAATAACATTACACTAGTCTTATTAAAGTTATTATTTACTCAGGGCATTGATAAACAAATGATCACATATGCAAGTTCAAGTTTATTACATTTATGGTTGAGTTTTATTAAATTTATGGTTAATTTGTTTATTACATTTGTGGTTGCTGGTTGTTACATTAATGGTTGACTGATTTATTACATTTGTGGTTGATTTTATTACAATTGTGGTTGATATTACAATTGTGGAGATTATTACATTTATGGAGGTTACAGGCCCAAGCCCAAAAGGGCTTTTGCCCTAAAAATCAGGAGTCACCGTGCAAACTTTGCTACTAGAGAGATACATTACCTAAGATTTCCCGATATTTGAAATTCAAAATGGCTGCCATCCTTGTGTTAACTCTCTGTGTAAAAATATAATTTTCGATTTTCGTAAACTGTGATAACTTTTCCGTCATCAAGAGCTCTAAAATGAACCCCCACAAGTGGTAGGTCAGAAGAGAATTTATAAAATTTGAGAGCCCGAATTTCTGTCCCCAAAGCGCATTCTATTTCTCACACCCTCTCTTCTTTCTCTTGATGAACATATGCTGAAAAACACTGTAATGTAGCACAACGACAAAATACAAAAGATCGGAAATGTAAACTCAAGTGACCCTGCCTAAATTTACTTACAAAACAGTACGACTGATGACTTTGTGCGGATGTCGCTTCAGATTATAATCCTGTGTGACTGGGTCATAAGTAAAGCATATGTGTGCATCCAATCAATATAGGTCCGTTTCATTTATGTGATCACAACAATTATCGATGGTAATCAAAAGTGATTTATACCATGAAGCCTACTTCTTGCCCAAAGAAACAATATTGTAATGAAAGAGGTGACGCTTCAATGGTCAGGCGATGTTGATAGCCTTCAGTTAACGTATTGATGTTGCGTGCTGTACAACACCAATGGCAAAGTAGAAACGTTATTAGTCGGTACTTCAATTCGCTAAATATCAAGGCTGTTCAAATAAGGCCAAAGTAATTAAATTCTTTGTTTTGCGTCCCCACCTGCTTAGGTTTATAAGGTTTTCATGGAAAACACACACAGTGTATTTGAATAGGAAATTTTAGGACATAACCGCTTAGCTTTTCTGAACTAAAATTTTGTTACAATTTTTTATTTGCTGCAATCAAATTACATTGTGTTAATTTTCTTCTGTGTGTTTTTCAGCCGCTTTGACGCGTACCTTTTCCCATTTAGAGTGAACGCAAAGCAAAGAATTTAATTACTTTGGCCTAAGCAATGTTCTCCCAACACATTCATCGTTGGTGCACTATTATATTTTGGATGGGAAAGCTTGCTGCTGCATTTTGAAAAGAGGGCTAGCTATCTCTCTAGATACTAAAATGAAGTATATTAGCTTTGCTAATGTCAATAACCGATAAGTCTCTTAAGGGAAATCTGCAATCCAAAGAGGGAAACAAACTTAAGGTTATACTGTCGTTGCAGCAGATCACATGAACCAAAATTTTACAAAAAAGGGCCAGAACTTTAGTTGCGAGATATATTTTGACGAAGCATGTTGGCGAATGTTAATGTGTAACACCTGACAGGCAAAATACGCATATTGAGCCCTACACTTGATAAACATTTCTACTTTGTTTATTTCTCTACATCAAAAATGGCTCTATATTTCAGTCACAAATGGCGAGATATCATCTACCACTAGGCCTAATCATCGTTTTGTTCAGGACATGTCAAGGTCAATACGATCAGCCTTGTTCATATTCGATAGAAGAGAAGGGGCAGGACTTTCTTGATGGTAAGTACATTGGTTGAAGCGAAACCTTTAATAAACGCAGTTGTGTTGGCCTTTATGTAAAAAATGTTACATGACTAATCATTCTGTGAAATATGGATTTCGGTGTTGGCTTTCTGATATTTGGTACTTTGTACTCATTTTAAACGTTACTTTATAATTCTTTTGTGACGGGCGTATTCATGGAGGATGGGTTTTTGGCCCTTTATCTATACAGAACACATAAACATTGAAATATAGAAGATAACGGAGTCTCACAGTCCTTCTCCTATAGCGGTTTGTTACATGCTGGACTGTTCTGGAGGCTGGCGACGATAGAATCATGTAACATAAATCGCTAGTAGGCAAGCGCTTGCTACGAATTATTAACACGCCCATAAGTACCGCTTCAGTCGTTCTTCGATGCCCTTCTTTGATGTGTTATCGTCTCAACGTTTTACTATATCATCAAAGTTTAGTGAGTGTACCGCTTACCACACATTACTTTTGGGTCTGATATGGCACTATTACGGTCTGGACAGAATTGACGGAGGCTGCGCACAATGAGGGGAAGAGTGACAACTTTTCATGCAACAGCGTAGGGGCTAGATCATTAGGAACATTTATCAGGAGAGGGTCACCAATGTGCTTCCATAAGTGTATGGAAAAGGTCAACTGATTTCAAAACACTACACTGAAATGAGAAACAAGGATTTTAAGTGCATGGGAAAATTATGAAAGACCAATAAGAATGTATTGATAGGGCACTGTCGTTTTGCTTGTACCTGTACTGTCAAATGCACCCTTTGCATAAAGTTCAAACTCACTTAAAACATTTAAATATGATATAACTTTTAATATGTATTTTATAAAAAAAACTATTGTCAAGCATAAATAGAATCATGAAACATAACTGTTCAAACCAATATGACCTTTTTGTGGTCGTTACTTCAAATTGCGTCGAACACATATTCCGTGTTTATAATTTCATATAAAACAATGAAAACATTTTAATAAGCAAAAGAAACAAGAAAGACAGGAATCATAGTAACTAATCTGTGTCTATCACTGTTACTCGCCAACACTTTCACCAGCATCACGACTGTCACAATATCCTGGTCATTATCATGTTTCTCTCTCTGCATCCTTTCTCCTCTAACTTATCTTCCTCCTCTCCCTCCTGTTCATCATATTAAATCATAATAATCATCATCATTATAGCAATTGCAACAGCCAGCATCACCATCTATATACATTCATGTAACACTGACATCGATAAGTAGATGTACGATACAACTTTTTTTGTTTATTTTGTTCTCTTGGTTTGAAGGGCAGAAGCTTTAGGCTGTGAAGATTTCATTTCTTTTCTTATTTTCATAGTTCTGTTACTGAAAACTAGACGTTGTTCCTTAGCATACAATATTGCAGTGCCAATTGGTTATAGTCTCAACACAGTGTGTATAAATATTCAGCAACTTTTAAGTTGACACATTACTGTTGATGTGAATTGCTTTGTCGACAATATGGTGTCTGTACAAAGCCAAAGACTGTTTTGTCAAGGCAAAATAACTAGAAAAGGGGCATTTTATCAGGAATGAAATACCACAAGGCTTCTCATATGTAGTTATCGGTTTCAGAATTGTTACTAAATATAGCCGCACTCACCCGACAATTATACACTGATGCTGTTAATTTGGACAGATATTTCAGTGTTAAAAGCAAAGGTGTTGTAGAAGAATAAGGTTTGGGTCGCCAGTGTGTTTTCTAGTTTTTTAAGGTATACTTGGATTTGCTTATTGTGTTCCGCCGTTCTTACATGGGTAATTCCCGTCATGTGATATGCATTTTCGGTCAATTATGTATTTTTGCATGTTTATAAAAGCAACATTTGCAACCAGTCCTATTGAAATGCTACTTAGTTGGTCGAGAGGGTCACTAATTGTTGACGAAGGAAAGGTTAAGCGTAAGCATTGCTTATGCAAGTAATTAGGGGAGAACCAGTATTTCTCTTTTATTTTACTTGTGTATTTATAGCAATATATGTATACTATCGCAATTCGACCAGTTGCTTAGCTTGACATTTAGCTTTGTGTTATAAAGGCCAACTCACCCTGTATACAAAAAATAGATTGTCGAGTTTGTATGTTTCTCACCACCGTGATGCGAAGATCTTGACATGGTATTTCATATCTATAAAAGATTTGTCACCACGCTTGACATAAAACCATTTTACAATATGACTTACTTTTCAGATGTATTTCAGATTGGAAATGATGGTTTTCAAATATTTACAACACGCAAGTTCGACAACTGGGAATCTGCTAGAAATTGTTGTGAGAGTATATATGACGACAGTTTTGGAATCCATGGAGATTTGACAGTTCTTTCCAATATAAGGTATTTTAACATCGTCCTAGATCACTTATTGGAAGACGAGTACGATGAAAATATCAAAGGTTACTGGATAGGTTGCAGCAACAAGGACAACGTGGGAAACTGTACTTTCACGTGGGTCGATGGGACGTCAGTGGACAAGTCAATGTGGTTAGAAGGAGAGCCAAAAGATGGACCATGTGAAAAGGAATCAGAATCACCTTCACCAAGACAGATTCTACGAGTTTGCTGTCAGATGTGGTATGTAAAATCTGAAACCCTGTAAATGTAAAAGGGCTGCATATTTAGATTTTAACATTAGTAAAATATAGGAACTGAGGCGGACTGGCATGGACTAGGGTATAATACTCTGGTCAAAGGGAGACTTACTAACGACTGATGAAACAAGCTCTAACCTGAAAATCTAGAAATGTATTGTTAAGAATTGTTCTCTTTAGTTTGTTGAATGACCACGAAACAAGCCGCATAACCCGTTATATGTTTGCTTTAAGCTATTAGAGCAGCTTTTGCCATTAACCATCGATTGATGTTCAAGATTACCAATTGCTATTTTTGATAATATTTTGTTTGTCACAGGAGCAAAGGAAAGGAAAATAATCGATTCATAATGGATGATGTCCAATGTTCGAAGCGGGACGTTGAAAGACATGTCATCTGCCAATTTCGTGAGTTGCTATCACCATGCCCAATCAATCTACACATAAAGTTCTATTTCATATCATCGTTCTATGCATACAATGCAGCGAATGTAAATGTATTCATTTCTGTATATTTTAGAAACAACATTTTTAGTCTTTTGGCCAGATACTTTAGACAAAATACAGCGAACATGCACTTTTGCAGTTATATTTGCTTAGATCTGAGCCAACATTGTTACTATAAAATGCTCTGTACTGCTTTATATGGTTTCTAACTTCAACACTTACATGAGTAAAATTGCGCATATCGACTTGTAAACAGACCGCACACTTAAATTAGGGCAGATAAAACAAGAATTATGCACTTTTTGTTAAAAGCATGAAACTTGGTACTTCTACACATTCAAAAGAAGAAATACTTGAAGTTAATGTGGCTCAATTTTGGCAGCGCCCTCTAGTGGCTCATAAAGGAAACGTCCCATTCGTCCCATTCACTGTCAGTAATATGACTGTGAGTTTGACTGCTTATCACCTTTATAAATTTTTAAGATTTTCGAAAAACATGTCCAGATTAGTGTAAACATAGAACACAGCTAGTTGTTTCCTCGATGACCGTATCTTACGTTAGTTTAGTCGCAGATTTATGTCATGTTATTTTACTCACTGCGAGATGTATATCTGCAGGTTACTTACAATCGCACTACAGGTGTGTGTAGCGGGAAATTTTCATGTCCCAGAGATGTACCAAAAAGTATGCATGCCAATGTAACGGTTCATACGAAAATATTGATATTTTATTCATGCTCAATGAATATAACAAAAAATTAACGTGATAGACTAACTTGATAGGTATTCATTCCGCAATACTGCACTCAAGGTTAGCCTGTTGGTGCAAAGTAATCGTGTCGCTGTGCAAATAGCAGTTACAAGATTCAATTCAAGGTCAGTAAATATTAAATATGCAAAAGGTGTGATTTAGAGGCCATGACAGGAAAATATTCTGTACAAGGGGAATATGCAGGAAAATGGCGCCGTTTGGGCTGAAAATAAACAAAAATAAACAGATCGACATCGAAAGACATTTAAACGTTTCAACGAGTAATTTAAAAGCACCATAAAGCCAAAATTGCCTGACCTCAAACGTCAACATTATCTCAGGGAAGAATTAAATGAACTAAAATAATGTTTTACAATTGATAGCACTGTTTTTGCAGTAACATATTACATTGAGATATTGATAAAATATGAACATAAATGACAAATATTGACTTAATTTACAACTAGTGACAATTGAGAAACCCCAGAGCGATAGTAAGTTCACTAATGCACGCTGCTGATCGCTGAGGTCCAAACATTACATTGATGGGTGAGCTGTCACGACAGAAGTAGTGTACACGAACACATGATCCGTAAAGTTCCGTCACACTCAATACAAAAGGCTTTTAGGGAATTTTTCATTACATTTTTATTTTTGGTTAAATGAAAATCAAAAACACTGTTAGAATAATCTCTACAAACAAAATTGGCCCTGCAGAGGAAGACAAAATTACTGTATCTTAAGACACGCAAGCCGAAAGGCATTTTTCAATGCCATTAGATTTTTGATATTTAGCAAAGAAAAGTACTGTTAAAGACTGAGTATCTGTAGCCTGTGACAATATTTCCTGAGCTTTTTGATGAACTCTCCAATTTAAAGAACATGATGAAATTCCGAGTACTTTTCTTGTGGATACTGTTCACATGTATTTAACATGATTTATTTACTGTTGAAATTAAATTCAGGTGCGTTCCTTAATTAAGTTTTCAACAATAACAATTCAACCAACAAACATATAATGTACAACCAAATAAATCATAGATCAGGTGACCTATAATTACCTTTGCTTGATAACCAACAAAATAATTCGCACTCATCGTTGATATTTCCCGATAGTAGTGAAGGGTGCTGTTGCCTTGGATTCACTTCAAAATATGTCCAGTTTTTATCAAAGCACTTATACACGCCAAATTTCATCCTTTTCACTTAAAATATACAATCTAAGCTTAGAGGTCCTACTGTCAGCAATCTTTGAATATTTAACAGGCACTTTAGCCACTTTCATGCCATTGTCATATGATACTTTATGGAAATCATTTCGGTGTTTTGCATTTCAGCTTTCCTATAGATTTTTTGAGACATCCTAATTATTACCTTTCGCAGGTGACCAACCGTATCTCAGGGACATGCTTAACTGTAGTACTATGATCCAGAGGCAGCCAAAGAGATGTCCGTCTGAGATCACGTCCGATGACAAGGGCATCATACAATGGTCGAGTGTTAATGCTTGTGTCGCGTCGCCCAGTAAATGCCCTTACAGCAAGGGAAACGATGATAAAGCATGGAGAATGTGGCATGTATCACCAAAATAAGTTTTACTGATATATTTACTAGATATTGGGTTGTTTTATCACATAGTGGTTAGTGTTGCATATATTTTTAGCATAATAAATCAGGTTTACTACGTACAAGAGAAATGCATTGGAGGCTGCAAGACTCCCTCTTTCAAGCACAACTATCAGAAAAACGATGGAAATGACGAGTGCTGTAGAACTTTGAACTTGCTTTTTAATACGGAACCATGGCTAGACCTCATGGTACAGCTGCTGATACATCAGAGTATCCCTAAATGAGAGAGTGGGTCCGTGAGTCTATCTGTCTGTCTGTGTGAGTTAGCGTTTGTCTCCATTTATACAGTATTTTGGCTATGTTGATTACCTACGTCAATAAGAACACATTAAGATGATAGACAAATACACTGATTTCTATCGATATAAGAAAAGATACAAAAGTACAAATTATCACTTTCCCGGGTGAGGCACGCTACAATTATTGTGTTTCAAAACAACAACCATTATGAATTTAACAGATGTTAAACAGTTCCATATGATAAGCGGTTACGATACAATGGGAACATGGAGGTAGCGTTCAAATCTCCGTCATGAGAAGAATTTGTCACTGGGTGGATTTTTAACCTACTAGTGAACGAATTCCGCCATGTTGCTGATCCCGGGCTGTTATATTTTGTGATGCCACTATTGCATTGCTTCCAATCGATTGGAATTAGGTGATATTTATCGCGTTAAAGGACGCTAATTTCTCTGAAGATGTTGAAACGTTAGAAAATAAATCAATCCCAGCAAAGCAGAATTACGGAAACATGACAGTAATGAAGACTAAGAGGCGTGAAATATTCATCTTTGAGGACTATGGCGTTACAGGAAAAGTGTCTTTTGCATAAAACTAAAATTTAGGTTTTAAATACGTACGACTCGTGTATCACGGAGAGGGGAATACATTGCGATGTGAACAACTTATCGAGAGAGGAACCTAGCCTGGCATCTTCCTGAAGTCGCAAGATCTATCTTGGCTGTTCTTTCAGCCGTATGTCAAAATTGGGCAAGGCGAAGCCATTCTTAGTCTCTTCTTTGAAAGTTACCATATAAGTAGCAGTTTTCATATTAGCCTTTGGACGACGAAGCACGTTGTTCCTGGTATTGTAAATAAATGTTCGATTTCCCTACGTTGTGCGATTTACTAAGACATTTATTCTACGTAGTGTCATACTAGGCTGGGAATACATGAACGCATTGTCCTCCAAATTAACTGCACACAAATAATTCTTGAATTTCCTTAGAAAATCATCCACAACATGATAGTTATCTTGCTTCACAAAATGACTCTAAGGAAAGTATCATCTTTCCGATATGATGCCAAAAAGTCACCAAGTCATCATTTTTTGAATGGCATCGTATCTGACAAATTTTGATCACTTGTATAGGGACGCAGGTCCTTTAGACCGGCAATAAATATTATTTGGCGATCCAGATCTCTCCTATACTGTTAATTTTGTATAGCAGAAAGATTTACTATTAATATCACAAAGACAAGTACATCCACGCATTAGCCAACTTTACTTCAAAAGATTTAATCAAGATATCGTGAATATTCACATTGACGTTTATCCTCTTCAGTGACGAAACAGGCGTATGGGGAACGCCAAACACGTCAGCATGTACACCGCAGAGTCAAGCTAATCGAGAAGAACGCCTTAATCGTTTGGCCAATACCACCATTACACCAGGTACCGTTAGTAATACGCTTGATAAAATACAAGGTGTGACCGCACACACGTGGCCACTTCGATATTGTTATTATCTGTCATATGGTAACTCCGATTAATTTTATTTCAAAATCTCAAAGCCATGTGTCTGTCTTCTAATGTTGAGGTGTCCCAGCCCCAGGCTTGGATACCTATTGCTTATCTCTTATTGATATGGTTTTTGTCATTACCAGCTTCACGATAAGACGAATTCAGCGAATTGACATTTCACTCCCCAGAAAAAATCTGCTTTAAAGCGGGTGGCAAAAGGAAAATAAACATTATTTCTCGATAACCATGGATAATTTCTCCAACGGAACGAATGGTCGATAAACGTTCTAGAATATATAAAGGCATGTTAGAAGGATGAGCCTTTCGAAAGTAGATGTAAACAATTTAAACCATCAAACATATTCTGGCTCATACCGTTATGTAAAACAAATAGCTACAGGTGATACATGAAATTTACGAACGAAATATTACTTCTTTGTTCCACTTTTTATCCATGAAGGGCAACGTATATCTGAACCAAACAAACATAACTGCTACTGTAAATGTTAGCAGATTAATGACAAGAATTGTGTAACTGCATGGCTGTACGTTTGACGCCGTTTTAAATGCAGTGTTGAAAACACTACTATGGGGCGTTGTCTTCTCCGAATGTTGAAGAGTTACGGCAAGATTGATTCATTCTCTCCGTGTTCTTTGCAGGACAAGCCAAGAAGGTTGCTGAACAACTGACCAACATCACCTCTGAAGCGGAGAGTTTTGACGAAGCAGACTTGGCACTCTCTGTGAATGTCGTCACAAACATTTTAGAAAGTGGAGTTAATGGAACTGAGATTGATGTGGCTGAAGATGTGCTTATAAGTGTCGATAATTTACTACATGTGGACCATGAAGTCATGGTTGCCAGTCAACAAAATGAAAATACTGCGACAAGGTAAGAATTAATGTAGTTCCCGCGAAAAGTATTTCTTGAAGGAAATTGGGTTCCATATAAATGTTTGTGATTAAATGCACATACTTTAACACATATTGGTAAATTTCGTTTTGGTAAAACTTCTACGAGGCTTTGAAAAACACTCGTAAGCATGATTTCTATTAATATTCCTATATGTTTAGTTTGGTATACAATCTGTCAAAGAATTATTTCAAACGAAGGCCTTAATAACAGTTTGCTAAAATTATTTGAATTAACGTCACGCACTTACCGGCTGGTTATCACAAGTCAATACAAGTTCGATTTGTTATAAAAGCACAAAAGTTTATGCTTTTAATTCCTAGATATTTCGCTTTCTATGGTATTCGTTTCTTAACCGTTTGAATTAGTCTGTTGAGGCATTTGTTCATTTGCCATAAAGTTTTGAAAAAAATTAAAGTTTTTTTTTCTGACGTGCAGTTTTACCATTTAACCTGCTATTTTGTCTTTTTGTGAGTAATTAGATCATATGAACGGAGATTATATGTGCAGAAAGTACACATTCCAACTCGCAGTGACAGAACGATACATGGAAGTGTAAAATATTCAGCTATTTGAAATGATAGAAAATCTATAGAGGGCAAATGATGTTTTCGGATATGTCATCCACCTCATTGAAACAAAAGTGATTGCAATGTTTCACAGAGTATTGTATTTGCTCTGTCGACAATAAACGTACAAATCTTTCGAAAACCCGGTACAATTTACTGACAGCTAGAAATTATTACAAATTTATCACACATACGTTTAAATTGACGAAAGTTCAAGAAGGCTGATTCTTGCTATATTTTCTATTCCAGACTTATTGAATCCGTGGAGAAACTATCCTTAATTGTTAACTTCGTTAATGATTCGATAGATTCCAGAAACCAGTCCGTCACCATAGAGACAGCTAATATCGCCATGATACTAGCAGAGATAGATTCAGAATCCTTTTCTGGTCTTAACTTCCGGTTTTCATCGGGGAAAGTAAGTTATGTATTTCACATTTAAGGTAGAACGCACCTCGGGGACAGATATGCGGACTCTCAAACTTTTACACTTCTCTTCTGATATACCACATGTGGGGATTCATTTTACTAAGCTCTTGGTGAAAGAAAACTTTTCACCGGCTTAGTTTTTCGAAATTCGAAAATTTTTATTTTTCTCCATAGAGTTAACACAGGGATGGCGGCCATTTTGAATTTCTAATATCGGTAAATCTTGGGTAATTTGTTTCTCTAGTACCAAAATTTGCACGGTGACCCCCTATTTTTATTCTTGATTTTGAAAGAGAATGATTGAAAGATTCCTTGAGGAAAGTTAGAGCAAAAGTTTAAGTCTTTCACTTTCGAGGTGCATACTACCTTAATGTGAAATCACTTATGCAGATCGGAATCTGCAGGCCATATCAAACACTTATAACTTTCATACTAACGCATGACATGGGCATAAGGAATTTGGAAACTATTTTTTCTGTTGAAACTTTGGAGGTGAAATGTTAGACGTGACAGAAAGCTCCGTAAATTTGTGTTTTGCGACATACATAATTTTTCTGTATTTAAAGATCAATTAGATATTGTTCCCTTGCACGTTTCTTTGTTTAGCGAAAGAAAATACGAGTGACGTAATGACCATGTCACCAGTCGAAGACGAGTTCTGATGCGATCATTACGTCACCATTACTTTCAGAGCTGAACGAAGAAGTTCATTGAGCAACAATATACTTATCAAATGTACTGCCTAGGAATTCGTTAATTTTTGCCATATAAAAGGATTTTCCTTAACGATACCGCGTTTAGGGCTGACTATAATCAGAAGTCTCCGTGAGCAATTTGTCAGTCCTTTTTAGTTGTCGGTCGCAAGGAACGGATTTTTGGAAAATTATTTTCAACTAGTACTATTCTATTCCGATTCAGAATGAGCTTTCGTCAAAAACAGAGCCTAATGACGTCATCGATGAGACTGAATCATCCATTCACTTACCGATATCACTACTTGATGGATTAGAACCAGACGAACGATCTCAGGTCAATCGAGTACAATTTGTCGTTCACAAATTGAATACTCTCTTTAAGGTAAGTGAAAAGGACTTACAAAGTATAATTGTATCATAGTAAATTTGGCATCATTTCTTTGTGTAGACAGATTGATCGTTTTTCTATCGTTGGTGACGATGTCTGCAACTGAAATACAACATACGCTTATTCCCAATGATTTCAAGACAATATTTTATCTGCGCTATCGACAAGGTTATACATTTTAGAGATATTTTGTTATTGTATAATTATTGCTGCCCGGTAATATCTGCAGGCCGCTGACGTTAATGGTACGCTCTCTGGATTCAGTCCCGTCATCGCAGCCAGTATTGGGGAGCTTAAAATCACCAACCTAAGGGACCCTGTCAGAATCCAAATACCTCGCAATAATCAGGTAAGAAGATTTGTCGGGTTTTTGTTTTAGTACCTGTGGCGTTGCTATCTTGTCGCACAGACAAAGAGAAACACAGACTGTTTCTCTTTGTCTGTGCTTGTCGTCATTCTTCAATCTGCGTCCGTGTTTCAATTATTTGACTTTGATATTTTCCTTCTGTGTATCATACACCTTGTGAGCTTAAAATCTGTACGAAAATCATTTATTACATTGTATTTTGTGACGTTGAAAGTGTGTTTGAAGGTTCCGGACATGTATTGCGCCTTTCAAAAAAGTGAATTCTCTGTAATCAACTGAACTCGTAACCTGTTGAAGTACACATTTTCGTAATACCTATAGATATTGATAAATGCTGTGGTTGGTTAACATATAGGTCAATAGAATACAAATTTAATTAACCTCTCAAAAATCGGATTTACCTCCCCTTGCGTAAACGCTGTGGTGTTTCCGTTGTGAAACTTGCAAGATCAAAACGGTGACTGTGATTTGAATTAGAACGTCTGGGTCGTTTTCAATGACGCTACAATTTTTCCAGTCGGCGATTGAGTCGTGGTCTAATACCATTCAGATTGTGTAACGAAAAACAATAGAAATGTAAGAAATACCAGACACCTTTCTCGAGGTCATTATGTTGTAAATCATCATTGGTGCAATTTTCGATCGGAAACATTGCAACGTTTGTGTAGGGTAAGGTAAAAACCTATTTTAGGGGTGATATAAACTAACTGTATGGAAACACTTAACACACAATACAAATCACAGCATTCACCAATATCGATGCTTTCAGAAAAGATATACTTTTACACGGTTACGACCTCAGGTGTTTGCAGAGAATTAGATTTACTTGTCCCGGAACCATAAAAACTGGGTGCGTACTAAAGATTAATATTGTACGATTACTGCTGGTTATCCCACAGGTTGTCAACTCTAACCTTTATAATGTCAGCTGTGCCTTTTGGGATTTTAATCTGAGAGGTAAGCGATCTACGTAAATACATATTTATGTACACGTACACGTAATAAATTTCCCGCGTGTTTGTAGAGTAGAAATGTTTCAAGTGTCATAAATTTGAGATTTATTAAAACCTTTTTTATTGTGCCTCTATGCTATGTGAGGAGATAAACATACTTCCTCATTTTTTAGTTTTCGGTTCGAGTTATGTCGAGATTCAAAGGATCTTTCTAACCAATAGGCCATGTTGATTTAGAGTGAAATATTTCAATATATTATTAATGTGTTTGTGTATAGTTATCGTGTACTCTATATCGGTATATTTTTTCATTCTGAATAGATCAACAATCTTTTAAGAAGCTCATATCATCACTGATTTACACGTCTTTATGGAAGCGGTTTTTTTTTTCCGGAAAAGGATCGATTTTTCTATTTGTCTGTGATGCCTTCCTTTCGAATACCTTTTTATAGCTGTACCTGTAATATTTGATGAACCCAAAAACTAATTCAACATGTGTACATTTGCCCTCCGTTTATTAGAACAACGAACCATTGAGGTATATTTTCCTCGCAGCGGCGCGCTTTTTTTGTCGAGTAGTTCAACACTTCTTTTGTAGTAGAGTGCCAATCAATCTTCTGTAAAACTTTAAAATTCAGGAAGTTAAAGAATGGTAAACTTTTCTGAAAATACATCAGCCTGTTATCGATTTCGAGAAATTCTACCATAATTGCAAGTTTTATTGAAATATCATGTTTAAAATATGTTCTAGTACACGAGAAGGCAGTGTAACTTTATGATATACACATGTATCATATTTTGTTGATGTAAGGATGGAATATGAAATAAATACACCAGACATCATGTACAATATAGAAGGTTCAGTTACTTGGCCCTTGTCGTTCTTTCTGTACATTCATTACTGTGTTTCAAAACGTAATACCACTGTTTCCTAGTTTTCTAAAGGTAACAGTTTTGCCGTCAGTTAACGATATTGTGAACATCTATGCTGATTGTATTACTTTTGCTCCATAAGGCATCAAACACTCTCATATTCTTACCTATAGATGGCGCTGGTGCTTGGTCAGAAGAAGGCTGTGAGGTTGCATTGAACGGTACAGATGGCGAGGGAAGTGAAAGTAACACTACAGTTTGTGAGTGCAATCATCTAACGAACTTTGCTCTTCTTGTGGTGAGTTCAGTTCAAAACACTAATCTCTTGTTTAGTTCTGAACATGTTACTTCGGTCAGCACCAACACGTTACCATGGTAACAGCTACCGAACTATATCTTTAAATAAGTCTTTGCTTGCCACCTCCTTGAACAGCGTAGCACAAAACAGTGACATGTCCAAGTGAAAAGTTTACTTGCTCTGCACGCCATTCGACGATCCGACAAATGTGACTCTGAAATAGGTACGCTATTGTGTTGTCTACATCAGGAGTCATTTTCAAGAATTGTTGTAATTTGAGCACCGCCAAATACTGCGAAATTAACGTTTTTGGTTTCCGTTATGTGAATATATGACACTTCAAAGACATTTTTGTTGTGGTAACACTCATTATATTTTTATACCCATATATATTTAGAATATCTACGATAACGAGGTCGACGAAACCCATCAGAAAGCCTTATCGATAATTTCCTACATCGGTTGCGGAATATCCTTACTGGCGTTGGCTGTTACACTCGTCTGTGTCTTCGTCTACAGGTGAGGAAACTTCAAGGGTGGGCCTCGGCTCGGCGTCCGTGCAATATTATTACGATGTGATAATCATTTTAGTTACTGATACATGTTAGATGGGTAGACATGAGTATGCGCCAGCAGTTGTTATACTAGAACATTCTTTCTTCCAACTGTGAGTGAAAACAATGAAATTTCAGTTCTCACCGACGATTTGTATAAATCATGATGTAGCATTCCGGTCATAGAGTCAGGTCGAGTATTATACAGCAATCTTCCTCAGCAAAGGTGTGTTGCAATACATTTACTTCACTCTAAAACAGGAATGTAAAATTTTTCTGTATCCTCGATTTCACCAGTAAGTCCGCTTCCTTCATAAAGAAATATATCTCGACTTCAAAGGCAATACAAGGATTGAAGGAGCATAGTGGTTGCGTTGCTGTTTTTGTCATTTCCAATTTTTCGGTGAAGACACGTATTATCGCGCCTACATATTTTTAAGTTAACTACCACCTCGCTAGAACAGTGATGTGGTCCGACTAGATCATACTGCGCGACACTTTCTAATCGTAAGATATCAATAACAGTAACTCTTCATTTGAATGAAAAGGGTGTAACAGAGTAGTCACACGACGGAAAGTTAAATATTCTTTACTTCATTTGCATTAATCATAGCCTTACCTTCTCAAAATTAATGCCATGGAGATCCCTGGTCCACATTTAAATTTTCATTTGAAATTTAACAATACATGTGATCATTCAAGATAACAAATCTTTCTCATCCTTGAATCACATTTCAGGAAAAAGAAAAATAAAGCCACAAAAATCCTAATCAGTTTATGTTCAGCTCTCGCGATGGCGCTGTTGATGTTCCTGATTGGTGCATTGTTTGTTGACCTTGGACCGAGAATACCTGGTATTTGTGCCACCATTGCTGTTTTACAACATTATTTCCTATTGGCTGTCTTGCAGTGGATGGCACTTGAAGCAACGTATCTGTATCTGAAATTGGTCAAAGTGTTTGAGAAGTACATCAAGAATTTCATGGTCAAGTTCAGTCTGATTGGTTGGGGTAAGACGGATTAAGATTTCATGACAGTTGATACTGTACATGTCACCATTATGAATATTCAAATTAATATTTTTTCTGAAAGTACCCATTATCTGGTTTAAAGTTAGATTTCTGACTTCTTGTCTGGCTCAAACTAAAGCACCGAGCAGTAGCTAGCGAAGTGCTTCGCGTCTTGTCATTTCAAACATTTCTATTTCTCTAACCTGCAAACGGTTTGAACATCCAATCGATATTGATTTCCGTGATTCGCTCTATACTTCTGTAACCCCCTTCACTATCGAGCGATATATATATAAAATAGATAGATAGATAGATAGATAGATAGATAGATAGATAGATAGATAGATAGATAGATAGATAGATAGATAGATAGATAGATAGAGAGATAGACAGAGAGATAGATAGATAAATAGATAGATAGATAGACAGAGAGATAGACGTGGATGAGTCAAACACGAACATGACAAAAATAACTAGTTGCGTGTGTTTTGGGGAAGGGGTAGCACTATTTGAAATCTGAACAAGGATGTGCCACGAAAATCTTGATAATAAACCGTGCGCCCTCAAGGTTTTATTTTGGAATGTATGTTGTCTGATAAAATGATGGTAATTTGGGCTTCCAATGGGAAATTGCAGAAATTTGTTGTGTTTGATAAAAGTTCAAATTATTATGTGGTCGTCCGATGTTCGCACTTCCAAAGTTTCATTTAAGTGCAGGGGCTTAAAATAAAACTATATGACATTCATTTGCCATGCGCATGTCTTAAATATTCTCGATCCTAACGAAACAGTGGTATGCCTGTCGGTTGATGATAAAACCACAAAATGACACAGACTAACAGTGGCAAAGTAAATGTAAAAATCGCCCTCGGCCTAAAAATATGTTGTGAAAAAATATCAAGACTGGGAATACGTTTACATTTTTAGAGTTTGTTGTCTGTTTTTGTTTCATTGTAGGTGTTCCCCTTATGGTTGTGATCATTGTTCTGGCCGTGGATGTGCAAAACTATGGATACAAGTATAACGACAAACTGTAAGTTATGCCATGTTTTGACTGGGACGTGCGATTTTAGGTTACTTTGTACTCGATTAAATAGGCTAATCAGTCGATAAGGCATTACTTAATGTCTGCCAAATTCACTGATTGATCAATTAATTGGCTCATGACGGAATGATAGTTAAATATTATTACACCTCACTCATTCAGCGTGCACTGCCATTGGTTAAACACGACTCACGTGACATGTAAAAGAACGTGATGATGCCCTCTGCGAATGTGATGATGCCCTCTGCGAACTTGATGATGCCCTCTGCATTTGATATTACATGGATGACGTCATTTTACTTACTGCGCATCCTTTCTGCGCGAAACAAATTGTCGTTCGCTTGTTGTACTTTGCAGTCGGCAACTTATAGCTTCGAAACGTCATGCAGAGCTGTCACCGGCACAGTTAGACGATACTTTGTTGCAAGTAAACAGCAAACGAACGAAAATGGCAACAATGAATGCAATTTCTGTGTTCAGCGACTATGCAAGCAACAAATTTGGATACGAAATCGGCAAACTTTAGCGGCAACCCTAGACTCGGCACTGACAACATTTTACGCTGAGGTCCGGACTCAGAAGGCGAACTGTACTCGAAGAAGTCTTTGTGTTTTTGTTTCTTTGCATGTTTGTAGTGCTTGTTCGGTGTAATAAAAATAATAACACATGAGAGCTTGGGCAAATCACGATTTTTTGCCTGCCCTCGGGCTGGTGGTCATGATCGAAATACTGATGATGCCCTCGCCTAAGGCTCGGGCATCATCAGTATTTCGATCATGACCACCATCCCTTGGGCAGGCAATAAATCGTGATATTGCCCTCGCTCTCATGTGTTATTATTTAAATAACACATGAGAGCGAGGGCAAGATCACGATTGATGATGCCCTCGCCTACGGCTCGGGCATCATCAATATTTCGATCATGACCACCAGCCCGAGGGCAGGCAAAAAATCGTGATCTTGCCCTAGCTCTCATGTGTTATTATTTTAATTACACCAAACAAACTTCTTCGGGTACAGTTCGCCTTTCTGTATGAGTCCGGACCTCAGCGTAAAATGTTGTCAGTGCCAAGTCTAAGGTTGCCGCTGAAAGTTTGCCGATCTCCTCGGTGGACCACCGTATCCAAATTTGTTGCTTGCATAGTCGCTGAACACAGAAATTGCATTCCTTGTTGCTATTTCGTTCGTTTGCTGTTTACTTGCATTAAAATATCGTCTAACTGTGCCGGTGACAGCTCTGCACGACGTTTCGCAGCCATAGTTGCCGACTGCAAGTAGGCCTACAAGCAAACGACAATTTGTTACGCGCAGAAAGGCTGCGCAGTAAGTAAACTGACGTCATCCATGTAATATCAAATGCAGAGGGCATCATCAAGTTCGCAGAGGGCATCATCACGTTCGCAGAGGGCATCATCACGTTCTTTTACAGGTCACGTGAGTCGTGTTTAACCAATGGCAGTGCACGCTGAATGAGAGAGGTGTAATAACAATGCATTTCCATTAATTTAACCCATGTTACATTGCTTAGCACTCACTTTCCTTATAGAATACTCAGCCAGTCAAAGTAAAAAGTAAGGTTACAGGAGTAAACACACGTGATGACATCATGGTTTTCAATCTATCATTATTTTGTCAGTTGCTGGTTGTCACAGTACGCCTTCTACGGTGCATTCTTGGTTCCTTTCGGCGTGGTTCTCATCTTCAACAGTGTCATCTTCTGTCTTGTCATCCACCAAATATGTGGTCTCAACTCAAGGGCGATGACTAAGAGTGAAAGATTCAACATTCAAGCACAGTTGAGGGCGGCTATCGGGTTGATGGCATTGCTTGGCCTTACGTGGACGTTCGCCATATTTGCTATCAGTGAAGCCAGCCTCGTTTTCATGTATCTATTCGCAATATTCAACTGCCTTCAGGGATTGTTCATATTCGTATTCCACTGCGCGTTGAAGACAGACATCCAAAATGGTTGGAAGAGGACTTTCTGTGGGCTGGAGAAAGCTCCTTACGAATCAAATGGTAAGCCATGAAAATCATCTCCCGTAAAAGGTGGAGCTTGCCCGTTAAAGGACTGATTCGTCGCCATTTCTCAATCACAGTTTGAGTGCGTCATTTCTAGTCATGTGACCATGAGAATTCTGTGGCTAATGTGTAGCATGTGTGGGCACGGAAGACGTTATGTACAAGAAAACCACATACATTTTTTTTAATTCCTTATCTAATTGTTTCATTCGATTTTCAATTATTTATGTATTTATTGATTCATTTCTGTATTCATTTATTAATTCGTTTATTTATTTATTTATTTATTTATTCATTCATTTTGTTTAATGACTGGAAACAATGCTTTAAGTTTATTGAAATGTTTTTTTTCTTCTACAGCAAGTAACAGAACGTCGTCTTCTAACGGCATATTCAGCACCG
>LD353512.1:61904-79418 GCA_001465055.1 Ptychodera flava | reverse complement strand
AGCCATGTATTATTTTCTGTGCTCCTGGTCCTCCAGACAGAAAGATCCGAGTCCGTCGCTTGAGGGGTTGTAGTGAGCGCCCTCGCGAGCGACGGATCTTTCAGTCGTGGTGTTCACGGTAGCAACACTTTCCACTGGTTCAGAGTTTTGGATTTGTTTCTGACATAAATCATAAATGATTTACCGACATCACTAACTTTAGGGTAACGCAAGAATGTTTTATACGACGGCAGATGATTAATTTTAACCACAATTTCTTACTTTTGAATCTGTCTGGTATTTTCAGATTCTACGACCGCAACATGAGAGGCTTGCCTTTGCTACATACGATAACACTCGTAAGGATGGTGAGGCAGTACCAGAAGGAAAATATTATCATTTGCACAGAACTAAAAATATTCTGCACCCGAGATGATGTACGCATTATAAAGAATATTGCCTGATTCCTATTTTGTATGCAAGGGTATACAGTTACAGTATTAGATTTCAGTGAATGTGTCATAATCTTCCAAATTGGCGCACAGAATAGTAATATTTCACGCTCAAAATACATTAGCGTTCTGCCGACATTAGAAAAGATTACAAAAGTAGAAATTATCACATGCCCGTGCGTGGCTTGCTACAATTCTTTTGTTTCAAACCCACGCCATGAATAAATTAAAATGACGACAACGGCTCAATATTACGATTGGTTGAAACACAATAGAACATGTGGGTAGTACGCAGAATACCTCCGTGAGAAAAAATAAGTTACTGGATAATCCACTACGATCCGCTCTCAAGAAACTATGAACTTGAAGATTCACATCGAGCAATTCCCCGATGAAGGACGTCTTGAAGACGAGGAACCCACTCTTCCTGTGACGAGGAAACGGGCCACCCACAATCAACGATGAACAATCTCCATGCAGTGATTCCATGATGCGATCAGTAAGTTTTGAATTTAGAATGATAGGTTTGTTTAAATGATTGTATTTTCGATTAATTTGAGAACTAGAATATGCTCTCCGATTTCTTTTTAATTTTAAAAGGCTCGTTAATCGCATACCTACTACAAAACAATACATAGCAAATCTTCAAGCCTACTACACACGCGGGATGAAATACTTAAATATTATAACGCAAATACAAGCGGGTTAGGAAAGAAGGAAATTTTTAAGTACGATTCTTGGATTTCAATTTTTTAAAAGATTACAAAAGTAGAAATTATCACATGCCCGTGCGTGGCTTGCTACAATGCTTTTGTTTCAAACCCACGCCATGAATAAATTAAAATGATGACAACGGCTCAATATTACGATTGGTTGAAACACAATAGAACATGGGGGTAGTACGCAGAATACCTCCGTGAGAAAAATAAGTTACTGGATAATTCTTTCAAATGTCTAAATGAGCGAGATCATGTTGTCGATACTGTGCTGGTATTTCGTGGCGCCAGCATTGTTAGAGTCCAAACAAAGAAACGTCAGCTTGATCACTCGCGTCCCAGAACGCTAATGTATTTTGAGCGTGAAATATTACTATTCTGTGCGCCAATTTGGAAGATTATGACAAATGCATGCATAGGTACAGACACATCCATACATACATACATACATACATACATACATACATACATACATACATATAGACAGACAGAAAGACAGACAGACATTTAACTACGAATTGTCGCATTTACGCAAGAAGATTACTGACATACAGTCACTACGTTAAGGTTTCTTACATTTTGTGACACTGCACTGGTTACTAGTATGACAAAGGCAGTTCCTTCAGCGTGGAAACCATGCTAGCTTAGATAGATGTATTATTAAGTTAATGTTTACAAAACCGAATATGTTATATTCTACTTTTAAAATACCAAAGATTTATTATAGTTGTAATCAGTTCTGCGCTTGACTGTAATTTGCAAAGTGTAAACCATCTTACTAGCCAGACGAAATGTCTAAACTGACAGGATATGATAACTTATGAATCGCAGATAACATTGATGTAGAACTTACAATTTATTAATCCTGACATTTCATACGTTTCTCAAATGATACGCTTTTGTGTTTTCCGAACACGATTCGGTGTATACTAGTATACATGAACTTGCAACTCCTTTGTGTGACATCACGTGCTGGCATTTTCGTTGGCGTGTTACCTTCACGACTGTTTTGATGAAGTGGCCGAGGAAAATGCTTTCTATTCTGAGATAATTGGCAAAACTGATAAAGGTGATAGAATGTGTTGACCTGCTCAGATGAATGATAAATCAGGAGACACAACCGCAAACGTCATGCCGTAGAGTCATACAGGGATTAGATAAATGAATAAGTGCTTTATTGCTTTTTAAAGTTCTATTGTAAAGTTAGACAAATAAACATCTTAGGCTTTGTAATATCAAAGATAAATAGTAAATACTGCTTATTCTTACATGTTCAGTGCCATACACAACCTGATTTGACGAAACATAGGTGTTTTCATTTTTGCGCGTAGTTAGCTGATCGGCATAGACGCCATCCGAGTCCGATCTGTTAGTGAAGTTTAATGACGATAACATGTTTTGCCGATATGTTCCCCAGACTGCTTCAATGTGTCAATATGAGAGACTTGCTGAAACAATGCACACTTGACAAAAGGTAATGACTGAAGACAACCAGTTTCCCGCAAACATTTGATATACTACGTTCAGTAATTCTTCAACTGCATTGCTTACGCGGTTTACAAGGGATATAACCTTTCCGTCCTAGGATCAAACAATTTCTAAGCTGTGAACGTATGTTGATAACACTTACAGTATCCCGATGTTTTCTCCTAAAGCTTTTTACATAATTATTCGCGCTAATCTCAACATGGACATTCCCTCGAACCTATCTATCAAATTTAAGGGCTACCCGATGCGTAATTTCTCATGAGGTGGTATTTTCGAGCAAAAACTGCCAAACTATCTGCTAATCACACTGAGATATGTATTGCTTTAAGACTTTCTTATTTATTAGAATCAGGTTCTTGGTCTATAGCATTATGAAGTAAACTACAAATAGCCAACAGAGATAATAATCGGCGATAAAAAGATAAAACATGCCAGTAACAAACATTTATTCAATACCTGCACTGCAAAGACTCAGAAAATACATATTAAAAGTTTCTAAAACATTCTTACACGCTGCACGGACTTTGTCATATGAACATTTTGTAAAAGTAGACCAAAGCAGATAGCCATAAACATTTATGCAAAATAATTGGAATAATCTAACCTCCACTTTGGGTAGGGCAATGAGCAAAATTTCGGGAAAATTAATAGGCGTCGGAGGCATTTAGTAATCGAAGTCATGTCTTCACTCTAAGCTAAGCTGTAATAAACATCTTTATACAATTAACGATGAGATCTTATTGCATAATATGTTGTGCCTGTCAGCAGTTTGGTGCCTCTGTCATCAGCTGATCGGCATCATTACATACTATTCGATCACGCAATCGAAATTTAAGTCTGGCAAGGAAATTTCATAAAATCCAGGCAAACTGATTCTAATTGCAAAATTATTCGGAGGTTTGACTAAGGTATCTTTTGCCGATATCGGTGATTCTCTAAAACAATGCACACATGATAAGGTAATGTCGGAAAATTGGTTTGTCGTCAAACGTTGACAAACTATGCTATGTGATTCTTTAAAGCGGCAGTCCTCAATCGCTAGCTCTCTCATCGGTGCTTGTTGACATTGAGTATTAACGTGATGGTCGTCCTTTGTTCCCCTTCAAAATTTGATTCAAGTTGAATTTGGTCAATTTGTTCAGAAAGAACTCTGATTAAAACCTATCCCTTTAACTGCATTGCTTGCGTGGTTGGAAGACGCGATTTATCCATCCCGGGATTGATCTCACCACTTTACTTTTGTTGGTACAGTATGCGTCTTTTGATAACACTATTTCGGTCTTTGGTTTCAAATCGTTTTGGATAACTGAAATGAAGATGACGCAGCAGTTATCGAATTACAGTTAAGTAGAATTTTATTTACGATGCAGCTTAAGCGACACTGCGCTAAAATTGAGAGTGAACTGGTAAAGGAACCAACAACTCGGTTTTTCTAATGTTACAGCATTTAAATATTTATCAGAACGTTATTGTTACCCAAGCTATGCTTTTTAAACGCTTCACCAAAAGCGAACTCCTCATGCATATATAATCGGACATGCTACAGCAAAATAGACCGTCCGAAATAAAAGTTTTTCGCCGAAGCAAAAATGTAATCAACACCGCAACGTGTGGTTTATAAAAATACCAAGGTGCGCAATACACTCCTACCAAAAGGCTTTAAAAATATCTAAAATAATGTAGACTGAGCAAACAATGGTCACAAACCCATCGTAGCACGGATAAGGTATAAACACTCGAAAGAAATCCCTGTTGAATTTAAAACCAACGTCGGATCACAATATCATATCATGACCCTAGTTTCCCTACTGGTAAATTGTGTATATAACAATTCAGATGAAAATGTGATTGGGCATTGAATAAAACAGAGTTTATAATAGCCATTAATATTGTCTGATTTTTTGGGTTTTTTTATTTATGATAGTGTGAACGTTCATTCGGTAAAGTATAGGCTTTCAGAACTTGTTGAATAATGGACAGCCAAGTGAATACCAAAGTGCGTTTCACATTGTACGATGTTGCAACCAAATCGACAGCATGTCTTGAGGAAATTAGACAGGTCGGCGGTAACATTTTTATAACTTATTTCTAATACGGTTAGACCCATCAAAGTATAACAAATTTGGTAAAATCATGTGTTATGGTTGAGAATGCGCAAAAGGTTTAGGGTGGGAGGTTATGAAATTGGGTAGGTCGCGTTGCCAGAAACACACAATGTGAACATGACCTTATATGACCTGAAATTGTTACTGCCGCACATCGCCCAATTTGTTGAATGAAAATAAACAAACTTCTTATAAAATACCACATGATCAATCGCAACATAGATACAAGCCTCTGTCTTAAATGAAGTGAGACGCCGGTTTCAGCTGTACCGCGTAAGCCCGATGCAACTTTCGGGTTTTAACAGTTTCAGTTATTGAGACGATAGATGTTGACAGTTATCAAAACGTTACAGATACAAACGTTTTGACCTACTTAAATCTGGCGTTATCAACTCAAACAGCTCAAACAGCACAGACGTATCGGTCCACTAGTGGTAAACGGAAGACAATAACAGAACATGCACATTTTATGAGGTAAGTGAACGCCCTTGGACTGTAATACTTGTAAAACGCGGTTATGCCAACGCTGTACACTGAATACAACTTAAATTCAACAATATTCTTCAGTGTGAGGTATTAGAATTGGGCACAAGAGAGCTGTTGAAAGCCACTAATGACCCTGCACAGATTTTCCACCGACAAATGCTTTCATCTAATGTCCGACATTGTATGGATTCAGGTTAGGAATATCATACTGTGTGACTGCATAAGTACAAGGGTATGTTTGTATCCAAGGCCTAGATATCGTTTCGACGTGAAAGATATCTGTTATTCTCGCAAGGGAGTTTGGTCTTTTCTTTACCATTCAGACTCTGTCGGCCTGTTGTGTTGATTATATAAGGTTTTTTCAAAACTTAAGGCTAGTGCGCGGAACAAATCTTGCCGAGTAATGTAAATGATTTTTACCACCAAACTCACTTCTTGGCCTTACGAAAACGACCGTCGTAGTGATAAATCTCGTGACGTATTAATGGCCAGGTGTTCGTCTGGCAGTCACGAATGTTTACCTGTCTGGTTAGTGGAACTGTCGAGCGTAATGTGTGGCGCTTTGATACAAATAGCTAGGTTTCAAAATAAATCAGGTGATTTAATATGCATTTCCATGTATTTAGAACGCTCAAGACGACTGTGTTTATAAGGAATACACATGAAGGAATAGTAATATGACAATTTGGAAGCAAAATATTGTTGCCACACTTCACGACAATCAGAGCAAAACCAGTATAAGATTAGCCATGTCAAACACACAAACAATTGTTCTGCCGAGTGAAGTTCATGTAAAAACTCGCAACTTTGGAGGCATATTTCTCGTAAATGAATGATGTTTTTTCCCTCATGATACCTCATTTTGATTGTTGTAAACTTCTTCTTTCATTTGCCAAGAAAAAAAATCGAAAAAGTAAAACTAATAAAAAGTTATAAAAACTTGAAAATTGGGTTTCGTTCTGTTGCGCGGATCGCCAGAAAAGGGTGATTTTGCGACCCCTATATTAAATGGAACATTCCACTGAAATGTATGGGCCGATTTCAATGTATGACCCCTTGTTGGAAACGTCAGATAATTCTCTAATGCGTCATAGCCTCGATGTTGTGATATTCACATGTTATCATCGTTGAAAATTGAAAGAAGAACTTTGATCGAAAATCTCGACCTCAAGACAGCCAAATTTTGGATGATCTGTTATCTGATGATAAAATTTAGCGTATATTTAGTAAGATTCGAAGGTTTTATGAAATTTTGTGGAGCGGTTTCGATGGAAATTGATCGAAAATTACGTTGAGCGCGATCGGGAGGTAGTGCGAGTGCCTATCGACATTTCCGCTGCAAAAATTTTAGCCCACGCTCCTTTGTTTGCTGTGTTGGCTATCGACATAGCTGCAATAATTGTGGTCCACGGGTCTTTGTTTGCCGTGTTGCTGGCTATTCAGCCACTGGCCGGGGCTGAATAGCCAACATAATAAACAAAGGCTTGTGGGCTACAATTATTGCAGCTACCGACATTGTGACTTGCGTGAGGCCAGTGTGTACGCTGTCGCGTACTGCTTAGACAGTTTGGGAAAGTTTGAAACCACTGTGATTCAGGATTTACTGTAGAAGATGCTTTGGGACTGGTTAATTTTCTTAAACTGAACAAAATATTAGTTTTTTAATGTTAACAAATGCAAACAAAAATTTAGTGGTAGAATGCATACATCGCACACCATGAGTGTTTTTATGGGCTAGTCTGGCACCAATGATTGTAGTTACCTATTTAGCTGATATATTGCTAATTAAGGAAACTTACAATCAATAAATCTTTTTGAAATGTAATAATTTGCATAAATTAGCATACCTGAAAGCCTGATCAGGGAAACTACATAAGATATGGTCAGCCGTCATTTTGAATGATTTCATTGAATTCAGCTTGTCAGAAAACCTAAAAATTAAAAATTCTATGTCTCTATATAGGAGAATAATCAAGATATTTAATTTTTGCATATTTAATTTGGTGGACTTAGTTTTTCTGTGAACGCACTGTTTTAACGGTCGGTCAAATTAGATAATATTCGAATTTTGACCGCATATAATTTGCAGTTGAATAAGTTTTTTCAGAGTGAATGGCCACAATTGGTTTCAAAAGGAATATTGCAACAGGTTTTAAGCTTTCATCAAAGCTATTGATGTATTATTTCTGATATATTGACATCAAAACTTCATTAAAATTAAAAACGCCAAAAACTTTTAATGAACGGCAGAAAAATATATGAAAATTTATTACTTTAAAAATCTGTATCTCCTGAACTACTCATCCAATCTTGACCATTCAAGGCTTGTTTTGTTCCCCTCACTGAGATCTTTAGATTGAAGTACATTCCAATTCTCTATTCCTAATATTTAAAAATGGCCTGACATGGCTACTTAATAAGATAGAAAGCGCCCAGCGGACAGACTTTGAACACCATACGCTTAGTATTTACAAGACCGTTCTTGTGTGACGATTGTGTGGATGCATCTAAGCCTGTGAAGTAAATAACATTTTCATCGCCTTTTCGTGAGAAAATCGAAAATTCACATCATCCCTTATCATATCATGCGAATGTGACTCATCGAAAAACAACAAAGTTTAGCAAAATCATGCGTGGTCTTAAAAGATACGAAAAATGTGAAAGCTAGAAGTGTTTTCAAGTGGGCAAGGTAATGTTGCCAGGAAAAACAGGATGTAAACTTGGTCAAAAGGCAAACATGGCCTCAAACGACCTGCAACTGTTACTGCGGGACAACGACAATTCAGTTGCGATGCAAGTAAACAGGCGTCAAGAGTCATAAAAGATCTCGACCACGTGATTTGACCTTAATCCGGAAGACACTAGGTTTGAGGTGTATCGGGGATGACTTGTTTCTGATTTTAAAATTCTCTCGTGTCAACCGTTTTTAAGACATTACAAATACACAAGCTGTGACTCACAAACCGCCAGATCGTTCTCAACTCAACCAGCACAGACGTATCGGTTCACGTGTGGTAAAAGGAAAACTCAACTCTTGCGGGTAAGTGAATGTTCTTAGACTTCTAGACTTGTACAAGACGGCTATGCCATCGTTTTAAACTAAATTCAGCTTCGCTTTTTGAAGCAAAAACATCGTTTTAAAAGTTTAAACGTGTATAACCTTTCAAACCAATGACTTTAAAACCAATCAATGTGTAGAGATGCTTCGTCTATACATCGAATTCGAAAGAGGAAGTCATATGTTCTAGGTGTGACGTTATTTTGAACAGTTAACATTAAAAATTGAAAATGGATAAATCTTTCATCGTTGCATAGAATTTTGGAAATCTGCAAAACGTGTTTAGACAGGTTTCGGCAAAAAGAGGAACACAGTCTGTACACTATTCCATACTGTCCGACGTTCTGTCTTTCTTTTATGTGGACCACGGCGTCTCGAAAATGGAGGAAGTGTGTATGGATGCGATAGTGGATAAACTGTACACCAACATTCTAAACAATACGCTACAAATTGAGGACAGACTATTCACGTAAGCCTCTACTGACCCTGCGCAGGGTAACTGTAAATTTGTAAAGTTGTGTGATTTAATGTGCGACTTCGCATAGTTTAAGCTAATAGAAAGATGTTAGCAATGCAAATTCAAACAAACTATTTAGAAATTAATTTTAATTAACTGTGTAGAATATAAAATTATTTTCTGTCAGACTTCTGTCATTTCAGTACAGCTGTTGGGCAATTTACGTATATGAGCTGCATTCAAAATACTTTACTGAAAGACGTCAACCTATTACCGCACGGACGTGCACAGTGCAGTGTCGGTTTTCTATGATTTCGTTGTTTTTGACTGTCTCTCCTATCACAACTCCCTCGGAGACTCTTCGAGAGTGTCACTTACTTTCCGTGTTTGAGGATGCAATATTACTAACACGGTCTGCATTGTAATCGAGTCTAGAGGAACCAAATCAGTATCCCCAATATTCAGAAATCATACAACATTTCTGGTTAATTTCTCCAAATCAGCAACTCCTAAACACGGTCACTTTTACGCGCACACTCACACTGTAAACGATCATCACAAGGAGAGCATCAGTGTCTTTGATTGACATGACCCAAGCTTTGAGTTAAGCTGCATAACTCTGATTTAGAAGTGAGAAAGGCAATTCGTCTCTTTAGGTTTTGGGTTGCAATGAACACATAAGATCGTTCGCGGTTCTCTTTTAAACTGTTGAGCCTGGCTAACCCAGGCGTGGGCTGGTATATAACATAAACGGTAGAGTTTGTATTTTAGGTGGAAACACTCCTTACAAAAAAACGATATCAGGAGTGACTGTGCATATATAAGGATACGCTCCAAATTACCGACGGTGTTGTTGTATGGAAAAGCGTTCGTTCTGGTATCAACAATTTGCAAGTCGCTTGTTAGAGGTTGCTCTGCCAGGATAGTGTCGCTGGTATATGGAGATACCATAAGGAGTAATCATTGTTATCTGTGAACAGTAATATACGAGGAATCGTTTAAGTTATTGACTCGTGTTACACTTCACATGAAGTTAAGATGATAACTTTCATAGAAATTAGCAATCATGATGCGACCATCTTAACAGGCCGCTGGTACCGACATTTCATCATACACTTACAATTCACCAGTGATGGACTTTACTATTATTATTATTAATCTTTATTTCAGGCCATGAATGCCCATAATATTAAATAATAGAAGCAAAAAAATATACAGAAGTTAAAAAGAGCAAAAAAACTTAATAAAGAACCTTTCTACAATGTTTCCAAAAAGCTGAATGAAAATACGAATCAGACTCTACACAGGTACGGATAACTGGGTTTTCACTCATGGACAGACGCTTGCAAAATGCGAATAGCAGTCTTCGGTGAAGGGAAGCAAAATTAAAGCTGTTCTTGGTCACAAAATTGTGACTAATACTGACGTCACGCTTCAGATCAAAAATCAACCTCAAGGCATTATTATAAGCTATCCTACATAATGCTAGCTGTAGTTAGTAAACACAACACTAAATGTGTTTGTTATACAAAACGAACTATTGTCTCACTTGTGAACGACAAAACGGGAGATTTTACTGAAGGATACGTACGGATCCGTAGCAATCTCTCATGCTCCCTCCTAAATTCTGAACAATCACAAACGGACACTCTACAAACCCATTGTATCACATTTTGAAAGAGGTTTATCAGTACAACAATTTATATTTTAATATTTCCGCCTCAGTTGCAACGTGTCCCCTCCTGATTATTTTGCGGCATCGTCCCATCAAAAGACTTTTGCCCTAAAATGTTTGTGCCCTCAGAAATTTATTGCGACGAATTTAACCGTGTTTGTTTCAAAAAGAGGAACTGTGCAATCACAAAACATTCCGATGCGTCATAATAAAAAAAATATGAAAGTACTTGATGAAAGTTGTATGTAAGTTCCGCCTTTTGGTGTGAATTCAACGTCATCAGGTGTTTGGTAATAAGAGTACAAGTTTAGAGAATAAACAAATTAAGAACCAGCAAGTCTTCGTGTCTTGGACATCTTGAATTGCATATTGCCAGAACTATGGAGACTTCGTCGAATTTAGAAATATTGATCCGTTACCAAATCTTTGGAAGACCTGGCTGTTTCTATTTATTAATTTCTGTGTTTTTATTAGTTTCTATATATATTGGCGTGGAAGATCATTCGTGAAGTAAATGCAATGGGTGCTTTTTGAATGAAAAATATCTAATTAACGCTATCGGAGGCATCGAAAAATCATGTTTGCATTGCAACATGCCTGAGGCTAACATGATCTAAAATGGCCCTACTATGTTTGACAAGCAGTCTATTTAAGTGTGTCAGAGAGAATCGCAAAGTGCTGTACCCACGTCATCAGAACTCGACCTATAAATGGAAGCCAGACTTCACCTAAGTTAACCGCCAAGGTCAAACTTATCAAATAGATATTACGTCATATTCCACAAGTCCTAAGTCTCAATCACAAGTTAAGCGTCAAAAATATACAAACTTTGATTTTGGAGGAATGCCGTTCAAGTTTTCCTTAAATGTGCCGGGGATATTGTTGGACCGTGGATGGAAGCGCAGCAGACGTACGTTATTAATGTATGTTATGGCGGTACAGAGCACTTCTCTATAAAATATATTTTTGCTGTCTTTTGAGGAAATGATGCTGAAAAAATGTGTAGTGACATGACGTCAAAATACACAAAATAAAATATGTAACACTCTAGAGACCGAGCCAAAATTTACTTACGGAACAGTGCGATTGCTGACTTTGTACGGATGTCGCTGAAGAATATAATACTATGTAACTGATTCATAAGTAAAGGCATATGTGTGCATCCAATCACTGTAGTTTCATATATATGTTCACAAGTTGGCAAGTGAGGATCCGAGTTTTCTTTTGTATTCAAGCTCTGTTAGTCCACTTTATTGATAACAGTGTTTATTGTGACGTCCAGCATGAACCTGGAACAACTCTCGGTGGTAATCCAAAGTGATTTGCACCATAAGCTCACTTCTTACCCAAGAGAGAAAATATCGTGATAATAGATGTGACGCTTCGACGGTCGGGCGATGTCGATGGCCGTCGGTAAATGTATGGGATGTGATGCGTTATATAAGACCAACAACAAAGCAGAGGCATTATTAGTCGGTAATTCAATTCGATGAATATCAAGGCCCTTCAAAGAAGTGACGTTCACCAAATCTATCCATCGTCTGCGCTCTATTCAATTTGGAAGTGAAAGCTTTCTGCTGCATTTTGAAAAGATGGCTTGTTAATTTAACACCTGACATGCACGAGCCCCAGACTTGATGATTCAAGTGTTTGCATTAGTACTTTTTCAAGAAAACTATGATAATGATTTGATGTGAAAATGCAAAGTTTTAATTGAATGTGACCCAAGTAGCAAATCAGTGCATGATTAAAACCTATTGACAGAGGAATGAAGGAGAAATCTATAGCAATTACATACTGTGTACTCAGGAAAGAACAGGGCAAAGGGCCCATGGAAACAGAATGAAGTATTTAAATCAGCCGAGTCTGGAAACTGTACAAAATGACTGTGACATTTCAGAGCTATAGCTTTACCATGGTGAAGATGATGATGATGACAGTGTCAGCAGCAAACGTTTTTGAAGCTTCCGATACACTCTTAATGTGGAAGAAGCTTGGAAAAAACTCTTTCTACTGTTTTTTTTTTTATTTCACTACAAAATATACAGTTGTACCTGTGCCAGCCATTGTTATCCTTCACAATCAGTGAATTTGAATTTCCACGATGAAACTGATTGGCAATGTTATATACCAACTATAATGGTAAGCAACATACTATTCATTGAAACACAAATGTAATAAACACAAAGGAAAGGAGGAGGGTCATAATTAATCAGCAAGTAGGGGTTCAGTACTTTTGATGAAGATGTGAGCAACATTTTCTAGGACAAACATCGGTCATACTAAGTGAACACATTCTTTGTTTGAAGCCATACATGACCAAGAGAAGCACAGCAAATTCCCAGCTTCCCGGCAACGCCATGTCTTGTGAGAAGAGCAATTATCCTTAAAAACCGTCTTTTCCGACCACCTTGAAATTCTGTGTTCTTCAGTCAGGATAACAGATGTCAAAAATGGATAAACTAGCGTTGTCCACTATTATGAAAAATAAAAACCGGAAAACTTAAATTCTGTTTATTTATTATTCATTTCAGATACACTCTTTATACATTTCTTAAGTACCGTAACACAGCCGTGATCCCCATATCAGCTAAACACAGATAGGCTTTCGAAGGTTTCCGAATATCCTACATAGGCTGAAGACACCGTCTAGTCGCCGAGTGCAAGGGAAAGCTGAGGGTCGTTCCCTTTGGTTTATTTCGAATGGTAAATGCTTATAACATTCCTTGCAAAGTTTCAATATTTTGGTGACACAAAATAAGGCCCCAGTGTGACATCTCGGTGATAGTGTTTTCCGCCAATGATGACTAGCAGACATCTCGTGACATTATTGGATAGAGATCAGCACTTCAGCGTTCATCAGCCCTCTCTTCGCTAAATTAAACTTGGACTAGACATACATACCATAGGGTAGTATGCAATGGTATTCATAAGACCACCCCTGCAACAACCGGATGTTCCAATTCCTTGTTACACTGAACCGTTTGCGATGATTGCAAGAATGTCAAATTTCAAATATTTTGATTTCTTTACATCAAAAATACCTCTATATTTCAGTCACAAATGGCGAGATATCATCTAGCACTAGGCCTAATCATCGTTTTGTTCAGGACATGTCAAGGTCAATACGATCAGCCTTGTTCATATTCGACAGACGAGGGGCAGGACTTTCTTGATGGTAAGTACATTGGTTAAAGCGAAACCTTTAATAAACGCAGTTGTGTTGGCCTTTATGTAATAAATGTTACATGACTAATAATTCTGTGAAATATGGATTTCTCTGTTGGGTTTCTGATATGTGGTATTTTGTACTCAATTAAAAGTTACTTTACAATGCTTTTGTTGCGGACGTACTCATGGAGGGTGGGTTTTTGGTCCTTTGTCTGCACAGAACACAATGACATAGAAATTTGGAAGATAACGGAATCTCATCGTCCTTCTCCCACAACGGCTTGTTACATGTGTTCTGTTGGCGCGAGAACAGTGTAACATTAATCGCTTGCATGTCAGCGCTTGCTATACAAACGAATTATTAACACTCACATCACCACTTCGGTCGTTCTTCGACTCCTTTCCTTTTGTCTGTTATCATCTCAATGTCTTACTATATTATCAAAGTTTTGCGAGTACGCCGCTTACCAGAGACATTTCATTTCTTTTGGGTCTGACATTGCACTATTACGCCTGGACAGAATTAACGGGGGTGGCACATTGAGGGGAAGGTTGACAACTTTTCATGCGATGGTTTAGGGGAGATTTTTCATCTGGAGCAGTCATCAGGACAGGGTCACCACTTTGTTTGCATAAGTGTATGGAAAAGGCCAACTGATTTCAAAACACTGCACTGAAATGAGAAACAAAGATTTTAAGTGCATGGGGAAATTATAAAACACTCACAAGAATGCATAGAAGGGGCATTGTTGTTTTGATTGTATCGTCATCTATACACATTCATGTAACACTGACATCGATAAGTAGATGTACGATACATTTTTTTTTTTTTTTGCTTCGCTTTAAAGGACAGAAGCCGTTTGCAGCGATGATTTCTTTTTTTTTTTCTTTTCGTATTTGTGCTATTATAAATTAGAAGTTCTTCCTTAGCATGCAATATTGCAATACCCATTAATTTGCATCTTAACGCAGTGTGTATAGTCACATGAACTGTTGATGTGAATTGCTTTGTCGACAATATGGTGTCCGTACTAAGGCAGAGACTGTGTTTTCAAGACAAAATAACTAGCAAATTTGCATTTTATCATGAATGAAGAAAGAGTACAAGGCTTCCCTTATGTAGTTAAGGGTTTCAGAATCGTTACTAAATATAGCTGCACTCGCCCGACAACACACACAGCTGCTATTAATCCGGACAGATATTTCAGTGTTGCTTGCAAAGCTCTTATAGAAGAATGTCTGGTTCGTTAATGTGCTTTCTAGTTTTTTATGGTATACTTGGATTTAGCTACTGTGTTTCACCGTTCTTACACGGGTAATTTCCATAATGTATTGTGCATTTTCGGTCAATTATGTATTTTTGCATGTTACTAAAAAAACTTTTGCAAACAGCCCCATTGAAATGCTATTTAGCTGGTCGGGGAGGGTCACTTATTGTAGACGAGGGGAATTTTGACGGTAAGCATTGCTTATGCAAGTAATTAAGGGAAAACCAGTATTTCTGGCATATTTTACTTGAGTATTTAAAGCAATATGTGTATAATATCGCGACTCGACCAATAGGTAAGCTTGACATTTAGCTTTGTGTTATAAAGGCCAAATCACTCAGTATACAAAAAGATTGTACATTTCTCACCACCGTGATGCGAAAATCTTGACATAATATTTCATTTCTATGAAAGATTTGTCACCACGCTTGACACGAACCATTTTACAGTAATGACATACTTTTCAGATGTATTGCAGATTGGAAATGATAGCTTTCAAAAATTTACTGCATTCGAGTTCAACAACTGGGACTATGCTAGATATTGTTGCAAGAGTATATATAATGACAGTTTTGGAATCCATGGAGATTTGGCAGTTCTTTCCAGTATATCGCATTTTAACATCGTCCGAGATCATTTATTGGAAGACGTGTATGATGGAGATATCAAAGGCTACTGGATAGGCTGCAGCAATGAGGATAACGTGGGAAACTGCACTTTCACGTGGGTTGACGGGACGCCAGTGGACATGGATAGGTCAATGTGGTTTAAAAAAGAGCCAGCAGATGGACCATGTGAAAATGAAACAGAATCACCTTCACCAACACCGAAAGAAGTAATTTCAAATGTTTGCTGCCAATTGTGGTATGTAAAATCTTAATACCTGTACATGTAAAAGATCTGCATTAGATTTTAATATTAGTAAAATATATGAACTGAGGCGGACACGCATGCGTTGGGGTATAATACTTGGGTCAAAGGGAGACTTACAAACGACTGATGAAACAAGGTCTTACCTGAAAATCTAGAAATTTATTGTTCAGAATTTTTCTCCTTTATTTGTTGAATGACTACGAACCCGTCATTTGTTTGCTATAAACAAAGAGCAGCTTTTGCGATTAACCATCGATTGATATTCAAGATCACCGATTGCTATTTTTGATAATACTTTGTTTGTCACAGGAACAAACAAAATCGTAATAATCGCTTCAAGATGGATGATGTCGAATGTTCGAAACCGAACCATAAAAGACGTGTCATCTGCCAATTTCGTGAGTTGCTATTACCATACCAAATCATCGTACACATTCAGTCACCATTCCATGCATACAATGAAGTGAATGTAAATGTATTCATTTTTTTTATATTTTATAAAAAAAACATTTTTGGTCTTTTGACCAGATACTTTCAACAAAATACAACGTACATGCACTTTTGCAGTTATATTTGTCTAGATCTAAGCCAACAGTCAGTCACTATAACAGGCTCTATACTGTCATACATGGTTTCTAACTTCAACACTTACAGGAGTAAAATTGTGCATATCAACGTGTAAATAGCTAGCAGGCTTAAATAAGGGCAGACAAAACAAAAATTGTGCACTTGCTGTGAAAAGCATGAAACTTTGTACTTCTACACATTCAAAAGTAGTAACACTTCAAGTTAAAATTGGGCCCCATTACGGCAGCGAAATTTTAATGGTTCATAAAGGAAACGTCCTCTTCACTCGCGTGCGTACTAGGTCATTGTTTGGGAGGTTGACTGCTTAGGAAGATTTTCGAAGGCGATGTCAAGAGTAGTGTAAATTGTGATGCTTTTTTAAACTATATATAAAATACAGTTCGTTACATCCTCGATGACTGTATATCACATTAATTAAGTTGCAGATTAAGGGAACGAGCACAATCAACGACAGGGGGCTGGAAGAGAAAATATGTGGTGCATATATTTTTTACAGGCCCCCCCCCCCCTAACAGTAACACCAGCAAAAATTTTAGTGGCCCCCCATTACCGGAAACAAAATTTTTGTGCCCCCCCCCTCCCCCAAAAAGAAAGATTACATAGGTACAGAGTTGCACAGATATATATAATCCTTATAACTTTAAGTATAATCTTTAGTGAAAACAACATTCTTGCATTCTTGAAATAAATAATAAACAAATAAATATATAAATAATAAACAAACAAAATAGTTTTACTTCAACTGAGTATCTGTATGATGTTTCCAGATGTTGGGGGAAAATGTATAACATGACCGTTGTGATTTCAATGCACTTTCCACAACCCAGTGTCTGCCTTTTTATGACTACCAAAGATATACAATGTTACTCCACTGTAAAGACAGTCTGCCATTGGAATAGTCCTTCATGGGCTAACTATAAAAGACCCATTAATGCCATTTTTTCTCCTTTTTCAATATTTTTTTCCTGTGTGTCCACTATGTATTCTAGTTCTTCCTATAGCATGATGAAATAACCAGTTTCAACCTAGCCTCTGTATCATTACCAACCATTATTGTTGTTGACAAATGAAGTCAATTTTCAATAATAATATTGCTCATTTTACACATAACAACTGCATTGTGAGGTTTAAGACTTGGTATTTCTTCATGCTACAAGAAGTTTAACAAGGAACTCAAGCTTCAACAAGGAACAAAAAT
>LD353512.1:15938-61772 GCA_001465055.1 Ptychodera flava | reverse complement strand
CGGTCCCTAATGTCATGTTATTGTATTTACTGCGAGATGCGTATCTGCTGTTACTACAACCGCACAACAGATTATGTATCGGGAAATTATCATGTAGAAACTACATCTTGGATGTACCAAAAAGTATGGATGCAAATGTAACTGTTTATACGAAAATATGGGTATTTTTTCATACTCAGTGAAAATAGCACAAAATTAACGTGATAAACTAACTGCTAGGTATTCATTCAGCAATACTGCACTCAGGGTTAGCCTCATGATGGTGTTCAATAATCGTGTCGCTGTGCAAATAGCAGCGGGAAGATGCAAGGTCAGTAAATGATAAATGTGCAAAAGGTATGATTTATAGGACTTGATAGGAAAATATATCCTGTACAGGAGGAATATGCATGAAAATGGCGCTGCTTGGACTGAAAATAAACAAAAAATAGATAGACCCACAACAAAAGACACTTAAACGTTTCACCGAGTCAGTTAAAACCACCATAAAGCCAAAATTACCTGCGCTCAAACGTCAACAATATCTCAGGGAAGAATTGCATGAACTAGAACAATGTTTTACAATTGACAGAAATGTTATTGCGAGATATCGATAAAATATGAACAGAAACGAAAAATGTAGACTTAATTTACAACTACTGACAAGAGAGAAACCATTGAGCGACAGTAGGTTAACGCTGCGGGTCGCTGAGGTCCAAAACACTACAGCCATGAATGAGCCGTCACAACGTAAGTAGTGAACACGAACCTTTGACGTGATCCGTTAAGTTCCGCCACACTGAATATGAATTACTTTTTTTTGGGGGGGGGGGGGTTATTACATGTTGATTTTGGGTTTGCGGCTAATCCAAGTCATATTACTAACTTGTTTTATGTTTTGGCCCGAGGAGTACCTTCCCTTGTTTGGAAAAACAACAGGCCCGTAAAAAACCCACATCCCATTATACATCATCCTATTTTTTCGTTAAATTCTGGACCCCACGCTTTACCCGTATGGGCTAAGCGTACAAACAGCCGTGGCACAAGCAAGAGCAAATATGTTGTCTTGCCAAGCCATAATTTGCTGAAAACATTTACAAATATTTGACTTCAGATAGATCAAATCACACCTTGTTTTAGACTTTGGCGAAATATCTCACCCTAAAAGACGGCACATATACGTATTGCTAAATATAGAGGAGCACAACAGGCTTTTAGCACTTCGAGAGTTTGTCTCGATCTCAGTTTTTTGTACACGCAGCTTTTGTGGTTGTGATTGGTCTAAGAAAATTTCCGTTGGAGTAATCTTGTACTACTAGCAATCCAAGAACAATATTGACATAATTTTATTTGTGACAATTTGTTATCAGAAATTAAACAAAAAAACAACACAAAAGGAACCAAATTAATATCCATGGTTTTGAAAAATTCAAACGTCTACAAACTGTACAAATAAAGGAAACAAACCAAAAGTTCAATGAGCCTAAAAAACGAGCACAAGAAACAACAGGCAAAAAAACTGTCCAAGAATAATCCGTAAAACAAAATTGGTCCCGCAGAGGAAGACAAAATTACTGCATCTTAAGACACGCAAGCCGAAAGGCATTTTTCAATGCAATTAGATTTTTGATATTTAGCGAAGAAAACTACCATTGAGGACCGAGTATCTGTAGCCTGCGGCAATATTTGCTGATTTTTTTTAATGAATCAACCAAAGTTTCTTTCTCCAATTTAAAGAACGAGTTGAAATTCCGAGTTCTTTTTTGTTGATACTGTGCACATATATGTATCAGGATTCATTTACTGTTGGTGCGTTCTTAAATTAAGTCAACAACAACAATTCAGCAAACAAATATATGTACAACAAAATAAATACATGACGTGGCGACGTATAATTACCTTCGCTTGATAACTAAGAAAGTAATTTTCACTCATTTTTGTTATTTCCCGATAGTAGTGAAGGGTGCTGTTGCGTTTGAGTAACATCAAAGTATGTCTAGTGTCTATCAAAGCAGTTGTAGGCGCCAATTTTCATCCTTTTCACTTAAAATATACAATCTGAGTTTAGAGGTCCTACTGTCAGCAATCTTTGAATATTTAATGGGAGCTTTACCCACTTTCATGTGAGAATTTTTGGAAATCATTTCGATGTTTTGCATTTCAGCTTTCCGATAGATTTTTTGAGACATCCCAATTATTGCCTTTGGCAGGTGACCAACCGTATCTCAGAGACATGCTTAACTGCAGTACTATGATCCAGGGGCCGCGAAATAGCTGTTCGTCTGAGATCACGTCTGATGACAAGGGCATCATACAATGGTCGAGTGTCAATGCTTGTGTCGCGTCGCCCAGGAAATGCCCATACAGCAAAGGAAACGATGATAAAGCATGGAGAATGTGGCATGTATCACCCAAATAAGTCTTACTGATATATTAAGTACATATTTAGTTATGTTTTATCAAATTGTGGTTAGTGTTGCATATTTTGTCAGCATAATGCATCAAGTTTACTAGGAGAAATGCATTGGAAGCTGCAAGGCTCCCTCTTTCAAGCACAACTATCAGGAAAACGCTAGAAACGACGAGTGATGTGGACCTTGAACTTTTTTAATACGGAACCATGGCTAGACCTCTTGGTGCAGCCACTGATATACATCAGACTATCCGTAAATGAGAGAGTGGGTCCGCGAGTCTGTCTGTCTGTCTGTCTGTCTGTGAATTTATACAGTATCGTTGTTCCTGGTAATCTAAAACAATACTCCATCTTGGCACGCTGCAATTATTCTAGATTGTGTCACACGATACGGGGAACTTATCAAGGCATTGTACTTCAAATTAACTTCGAACAGATACTTGATGAATTTCAATGGAAAATCATCCACAATGTAGTAATGACTATCGTCTTACTTCATAAAATGACTCCAAGGAAAGTATCCTCTTTCTGCTATGATGACAAAGAGTCACTCACTCATCATTTCTTTCTATTCAATCGCATCAGAATATTTTGATTAGTTGCATAGGGACGCCATTGCAGATAGACAAGCCGGTCAAACAGGTCTTTCAGATCGGCATAAATATTATTTTGCTATTCAGATATGCCCGAGTTTGTTATTCTTATTATAACTATAGCAGAAAGATTTACTATTAATGTCACAAAGACATGCATCTACGAATTAGCCAACTTTATTTCAAAAGGTTTTATCACGATATCGTGAATATTCACATCGACGTTTATCCTTTTCAGTGACGAAACAGGTGTATGGGAAACGCCAAACACGTCAGCATGTACACCTCGGAGTCAAGCTAATCGGAGAGAACGCCTGAATCATCTGGCTAATACTACTATTCCTACAGGTACCGTTAGTAATACGCCTGAAAAAAATTCACAGGTGTGACCGTACACACGTGGCCACTTTGATATTATTGTTATCAGTACCTGTTTTTTATCTGCTTTTGATATGGTTTTTGTCATCACTAGTTTCACGATAAGGCGAATTAAGCGAATTGACATTTCACTCCCCAGAAAAATCTGCTGTAAAAGGGATGGCAAAAGGAAAATGAACATTATTTTTCAAGGACTATGGATGATGTCTCCAACGGAATGAATAGTCGATAAAGTTGTGGAATATATAGGCCTGTTTGAAAATTGAGCCTTTCAAAAGTAGATGTAAGCAATTTAAACCATCAAACGTATTCAGAGCATATATACCGATATGTGAAACAAATAGCTACAGGTCATACATGAAATTTACGAACGTAATATTACTTCTTTATTCCACTTTTTATCCATGAAGGGCAACGTTCATCTAAACCAAACAAACATGACTTCTACTGTAAATGTTAGCAGATTAATGACAAGAATTGTGTAACTGCATGGCTGTACGTTTGACGCAGTATTAAAGGCAGTGTTGAAAACACTACAACGGGGCGTTGTCTTCTCCGAATGTTGAAGAGATACAGCTCGACTGATCTATTCTCTCCGTTTTCTTTGCAGGACAAGCCAAGAAGGTTGCTGAACAACTGACAAACATCACCTCTGAAGCAGAAAATTTTGACGAAACAGACCTGGCACTGTCTGTGAATGTCGTCACAAACATTTTAGAAAGTGGAGTTAATGGTACTGAAATTGAGGTGGCTGAAGATGTGCTTCTGAGTGTCGATAATTTACTACACGTTGACCATGAAGTCTTGGTTGTCAGTCAACAAAATGACAATACTGTGACTAGGTAAGAATTTACTCTAGTTCCCTGTAAACGTATTCCTTGAAGGAAATTAGGCTCCATGTAACTGCTGTGATTAAATTAAATTTGTAAATTTCATTAAGGTAAATTTAGACGAGGCTTTGAAAAACACTCGGAAGTAAATTCCCTGTTAGCATACAATCTGTTGGAGCGTTATTTCAAATGAAGCCCTTAACGACAGTCCGCGTCCATGCATAGGGAAACAAATACGTGTTTTGCCAACGTACGTTTGAGATTTCAGGTGTTTAAAATTTGCTAAATTCATTTTGATTAATGTCATGCAGTTACCGGCAGGTAACAACAAACCATAAGTAAATGCAAGTTCGATTTGTTGTAAAAACACAAAAGCCTATGGTTGGAATTTCTAGATATTTCTGAAGCACTCGTCGCTTAACTATTTGAATTGTTTAATATTATATATTTGCCAGTAAGTTTTTAAAAGTTTAAAGTTTTTTCAGGCGTGCAGTTTTACCATTTTAACCTGTATTTGTCTTTTTTTGTGAGTAATAGGGCGATTATTATCTGAACAGGAAGCAGATTATGTACTGAAGAAAGAAATAAACACATTCTAGTCGCACTGACACAAAGATCAACGAAAGTATAAAATTTTCAGCAATTTGACATGCTAGAGCATTACCAAATTGTAAATCTCTAGAGGGCAAATGACGTTTTCGAATATATAATCCTTCCTCCTCATCGTTCGCAATGTAATTGCAATGTTTCGCGGAGTATTGCATTTTGTTTAGTCGACAATTACCGTATAAATCTTTAAAAAATCCTGTACAATTTGCTGATCGTAGACATCATTATCAATTTATCACGTATACGTTTAAATTTACCAATGTTCAAGATAGCTAACTCTTGTAATATTTTCTATTTCAGACTTATCGAATCCGTGGAGAAACTATCCTTAATTGTTAACTTCGTTAATAATTCGATAAATTCCAGAAACCAGTCCGTCACCATAGAGACAGCTAATATCGCCATGATAATAGCACAGATAGATTCAGAATCCTTTTCTGGTCTTAACTTCCAGTTTTCATCGGGGAAAGTAAGTCATGTTTATAGAAATTAATTGTGAAATCACGTACCCAAGTCGGAATACGCAGGCCATGTCGAACACCACTGACTTTTACACAAACCACGCAGTGCATGCGCAGGAAGGGAATTTGGAATTTTAGAAACTACTTTTTTTGTTGAAACTTTGGAGGTGAAACGTTAGGCTTGACATAAGGTTAGACTATTAATTGTGTATTGCAATATGCATAATTTTCAAGATTCAAGGTCAATTAAATATCCTTCCCTTACATTTGTCTTTGTTCAACCGAGGAAAATACGAGTGACGTAATGACCACGTCATCATACGTCGAGGACGAGAGCTTATACGATTATAATGTCACTCTTATTTTCCAAGTAACGAAGACTATTATTAGGAATAATATACTTCACATGCACAATCTAGAAATTCGTTAATTTTCGCCAAATAAAAAGATTTTCCTTGACAACACCGCGTTTACACTTTTGAACTACGTTTGGAATTATATCATAATACGCCATTAGCAAATTGCCAATCCTGTTGGTTTTGATCCAGACCGGGATTTCCAGAGAAACAGAGCCTGATGACGTCATCGAGGAGACTGAATCATCCATTCACTTACCGATATCATTGCTTGATGGATTAGAACCATACGAACGATCTCAGGTCAATCGAGTACAATTTGTCGTTCACAAATTGAACACTTTATTTAAGGTGAGTGAAAAGGACTTACAAAGTATAATTGTATGGTAAATTTAGCATAGTTTCTTTTGTGTAGGCAGACTGATCAGTTTCCCATCGTTGGTGACGATATCTGTAACCACAACGTCACCTTGATTTCCACTGAATGTTAAAAAATGTATTTGCGCTCCGACAAGGTTTTACTTTTTAATGATATTTGATTATCTTCTATTTAATGCTGCCCGGTAATATCTGCAGGCCGTGGACGTTAATGGTACTCTCGCTGGATTCACTCCTGTCATCGCAGCCAGTATTGGGGAGCTTAAAATCACCAACTTAAGGGACCCTGTTAGAATCCAAATACCACGCAATAATCAGGTAAGAAGATTTGTCGGATGTTTGTTTTAGTAAATGTTGCATTGCTATTTTTTGATGTTGTCGTCATTGCTCAATCTGAGTCCGTGTTCCAATTATTTGTCTTTAATATTCTCTTTCTGTGTATCGGCAACATGTGTATTTAAATCTGTACTGAAGTCACTTTATTACATTAAATTTTGTGGAATTCAAAGTGTATTCAAGGTTCCCGATAAGAAATGCACCCTTCAAAACAATAAGTTCTCTATAATAAATTGCAACTGAAGTCATAACCCATGACAGTACATATTTTCGTAAAGCCTAGATATTAGCAAGTGTTGTTATTTGTACTTTATGATCAATATTGACATATGGGCCACGAGAGTGCAAATTTAGATAACCTCTCAAACATTACATTTACCTTCCCCCGTTTAACGCTTTGATATTTCCTCTTTGAAACTTACAAGATCAAAAGTTCTAATAAATCGTGCAATCGGTGACTGCGATTTGAATTACATCGTCTGGGTCGTTTCAAGTGTCGCTACAATTTTCCAGCTGGTGATTAAGCCAAAACAACAAGTAGAAATGTAAGAAATACCAGACACCTTTCTCGAGGTCATTAAGTTGTAAATCATCATTGGTACAATTATCGATCGGAACATTGCATCATTTGTGTAGGGGAAGGTAAAAACCTATTTTAGGGGTAATTTAAATTAACTGTATGTAAACACTAAATACAAGACACAAATCACAGCATTCACCAATATCGATGTTTTCAGAAAATATATTTTTTTACACGATTACGCCCTAAGGTGTTTGCAAAGAATTCGATTTTGGAAGGGCCCAATAATTGTCTGGGAACCATAAAAACTAGGTGCGTACTAAATATTGCACGATTGCAACTGGTTATCCCACAGGTTGTCAAGTCTAACCTTTATAATGTCAGCTGTTCCTTTTGGGATTTTAATCTGAGAGGTAAGCGATCTACGTAAATACATATATATGTACACGTACACGCAATAAATTTTCCGCATGTATGTATAGTAGAAATGTATCAAGTGTCATAAATTCGAGATATATGACACCTTTTTATGGTGCATATGCTATTTAAGCAGATAACATACTTCGTCATTTTGTAGTTTTCGGTTCCAGTTATGTCGATACTCCAAGGATATTTCTAACAAATAAGGCATGTTGATTTTGAGTGAAATATTCAAATTATAATTAATTTGTATGCGTATTGTTATCATCTACTCTAGATCGCTATATCTTTTCATGTTGAGTAGATCAACAATCTTGTAAGAGCTCATATAATCACTGATTCACACGTTATCCATCTTTATGGAAGCGTATTTTCAAAAAAAAAGACCATTGTTTCCTTTTGTCTGTGATGTCTTCTATTCGAATACCTGCTGAGTTGTACCGGCTACAACGCAAAAACGAATTCCACGTGTGCATTTGCCTTTCGTCTATCAGAGCAACGAGCCATTGAGTATATTGAGTATAGAACATTAAAATTCAGTAAGCAAAAGAATAATACACTTCTCTGAAAACACACTGGCCTGTTATCAATTTCGTACAATCCTACAAAAAATGGCAAGTTGAAATATTAGTATCGGGATATAATATTTAAAAAATGTTATAGTACACAAGAAGGCAGTGTAACTTTAATAACATGCATCATATTTTGTTGATGTTGCGAAGGAACATGAAATAAATACACCGGACAGCATACGCAAGATGAAGGTCCCGTGACTTGGCACTTTTCGTTCTTATTTATTGTGTTTAAGGACATAATACCACAGTTTCCTAATTTTCCAACGGTAACATTTTTGACATTAATTTTGTGAACGTCCACGCTGATTTGTTACTTTTGCTCCATAAGGCATAACACAGACTCATATTCTTATCTATAGATGGCGCTGGTGCTTGGTCTGAAGAAGGCTGTGAGGTTGCATCGGACGGTACAGATGGCGAGGGAACTGAAAGTAACACTACAGATTGTGAATGCAATCATCTGACGAACTTTGCTCTCCTTGTGGTGAGTCAAGTTAAAACAGCAGTCTCTTGTTTGGTACTGAACATGTTAGCTTGGTCAGCACTAACACGTTACCATGGTAACAGTTCCCGAACTACCACTTTAAATACAGTCTTCACTGGCCACCTACTAGAATAACGCATAAAATATAACATGGTAACAGTGACATGTCCTAGTGAAAGTTGACTTGGGATCTGCGTGCCGGTCCACGATGCGGCAAGTGTGGCTCTAAAACGAGGCACACTACTTTGTTGCCTACATTAGGAGTCATTTTCCATAATATAAATCGTTGCAATTTGACACTGCAAAATTAACGTCTTTTGTTTCCTTTTATATGAATATCTGACATTTTTGCTATGGTAATACACGCTATATTTTTATGCCAGTATAGAATATCTACGATAACGAGGTCGACGAAACCCATCAGAGAGCGTTATCGATAATTTCCTACATTGGTTGTGGAATATCCTTGCTGGCATTGGCTTTTACACTCGTTTGTGTCATCGTCTACAGGTGAGGAAACTTCAAGGGTCAGCCTTTCCGTCCGTTTAATATTTTGACAGTCTGATAATCGTTTCAGTTATTGATACATGTTAGAAGGGAAGATTTGAGTATGTGCCGATAGTTGTTCCACATAAACGTTCTTTCTTCAAACTGTGATTGAAAACAATGAAATTTCGGTTCTCACCAACGATTTCTCGAAATCATGATAGGGCATTCCGGTCATAGAGTCAGGTCGAGTATTTAACAGCAATCTTCCTTAGCAATGCTGTCTTGCAATACATTTACTTTACTTTGAAACAGGAATGTAAATTTTTTCTGTATCCTTGATTTTATGTCAAGTCCGCTTCCTGCATGAAGAAATATATCGAGTTCAAAGACACTAAAAGGATTAAGGTAGAATGCGCCTTGGGGACAGATATTCAGACCCTCAAACCTTTTACAATACTTTTCTGATATACCACTTGTGGGGGTTCATTCTAAAGCTTTTGGTGTGAGAGAACTTTTCACCGCCTTATTTTTTCCGAAATTCGGAAATTTTGTTTTTCTCCATACAGTTAACACAGGGATGGTGGCCATTTTGAATTTTAATATCAGTAAATCTTGGGATATTTGTTTCTCTAGTATCGTAATTTGCACTGTGACCCCCGATTTTTATTCTTGATTTTGAAAGAGAAAGGTTGAAAGGTTCCTTAAGGAAAGTTGGAGCAAAATGTTAAGTCTTTCACTTTCGAGACGCATACTACCTTAAAAGGAGCATAGTGGTTAGCGTTACTCTTTTTGCCGTTTCCAATTTTTCGGTGAAGATGTAAAATAATAGTGCCTATATACTTTTAGGCTATAACATTGATGCGTTTCCGACTACATCATACTGTGAACACTTTCTAATCAGAAGATATAGGCCTATAACAGTAACTTTTTCAATTGAACAAAAAGGGCGTGTGATAATATTAGCGAGTAGCCACACGGCTAAAAATTCTTTACTTCATTTGTAATTATCATAGCCTTACCTTTCTCAAAATTACTGACTCTGAAATCCTTGGTCCGCATTTCAATTCCCATTTCAAATTTAATAATAATTGATCTCATCCTTGAATCACATTTCAGGAAAAAGAAAAATAAAGCAACGAAAATCCTGATCAGTTTATGTTCAGCCCTCTCCATGGCGTTGTTGATGTTCCTGATTGGTGCATTGTTTGTTGACCTTGGACCGAGAATACCTGGTATTTGTGCCACCATTGCTGTTTTACAACATTATTTCCTATTGGCTGTCTTGCTGTGGATGGCACTCGAAGCAACGTATCTGTATCTGAAATTGGTAAAAGTGTTTGAGAAATACATCACGAATTTCATGGTCAAGTTCAGCCTGATTGGTTGGGGTAAGATGGATTAAGATTTCATGAGTTGATATTGTACATGTCACCATTATGAATATTCAAATTAATATTTTCTCTGAAAGTACCCATTATCTGGTTTAAAGTTAGTTTATCTGACTTCGTATTTGGCTCAAATTGGCTCAAATTAAAGATCTATCTATCTATCTATCTATCTATCTATCTATCTATCTATCTATCTATCTATATATCTATCTATCTATCTATCTATCTATCTATCTATCTATCTATCTATCTATCTATCTATCTATCTATATATCTATCTATCTATCTATCTATATATCTATCTATCTATCTATCTATCTATCTATCTATCTATCTATCTATCTATCTATCGATATATACACATAGATAGATATTTGTTTTGTTTTACATTGTAGGTGTTCCCCTTATGATTGTGATCATTGTTCTTGCCGTGGATGTGCAAAACTACGGATACAAGTATAAAGACAGGATGTAAGTCATGCCAGGTTTTGATTGTGACAATCAATTTTAGAATACTTTGTACTCGATTAAAGGGACATAAGCTGTAACTTGTGGCACGTTTTTCAGTATTCTTCTTTTTTGGGTAAAAAACCTTAATTTTGGAATTAATGATAAAAAATAATTTAAGTCAAATCTTGATACCATTTTTTGAAATGGAACATTTCACTTGAAACAAGAGTATATATAGAAAAAAAATTATTCTCCATTATCTATCCTCATTCTAAAATGGAATAGGTTGAAAAACTGTCATTTAAAAAGTGATTAAAAACATGTTAAGCAACATTAAATTCATCTTATTCCAAATGTAAGAACTCTATTGTCAAACAAAATAGTCAGTCTAGATCTGTTGAATACTAAAAGAAGATAGTGTGAAAATTTCAGAAAATATGACCCACCCAGAGTGCAGTTAAATTCTTTGGAAATCTTGAAATTGGGAGAAAAAAGAGAAGCCAGGAAATCGGGTGATTTGCAAACATTTGCATAAATTAACACTTCCTTATCACGCAACTTACGACTGCTTGACAGGCTAAAACGTGAAGTTATCCAATATTTTAATCTTGGGTTAACAAATTAATTACAATTTAAAGAGTATTTGCGAAAAAAGTGACTTTGAACAAAATACACTCTGTTGGGTGCAGCGTCCCCTTAACCCATGTTATATGACTTAGCCCTCAGATTTCTAATGAATGCATCACTCCGCAGGTCTCGACTCAGTAACAAAGTTGAGTTGTAGGAGTAAACACTAGTGTATCACTTCATCTTTCTCAATCCATTATCATTTCATTAGTTGCTGGTTGTCACAGTACGCCTTCTACGGTGCATTCTTGGTTCCTTTCGGCGTGGTTCTCATCTTCAACAGTGTCATCTTCTGTCTTGTCATCCACCAAATATGTGGACTCAACTCAAGAGCGCTGACTGCGAGTGAAAGATTCAGTATTCAAGCACAGTTGAGGGCGGCTATCGGATTGATGGCGTTGCTGGGTCTAACGTGGACGTTCGCCATATTTGCTATCAGTGAAGCCAGCCTCGTTTTCATGTATCTATTCGCAATATTCAACAGCCTTCAGGGATTGTTCATATTCGTATTCCACTGCGCGTTGAAGACAGACATCCAAAATGGTTGGAAGAGGACTTTCTGTGGACAAGAGAAAGCTCCTTACGAATCAAATGGTAAGCGATGAAATCATCTCCCATAAAAAGTGAAGCTTGCCGGTTAAAGGTCTCATTCGTCGCGATTTCTCAATCACTGCTTGAGTGCCTCATTTCTAGTCATGTGACCGTGAGAATTCTCGGGCTCATGTGTAGCCTGTGACAGCTGTGAAGGCATGTATAAAGACGTTATGTATTAGAAAACCACCTTACATTTTTTGTAATTCCTTAATATTATCTCATTGTTTCGTTGGATTTTCAATTATTTATTTATTTATTTATTTATTTATTTATTTATTTATTTATTCATTTATTTAGTCATTCATTCATTCATTCATTCATTCATTCATTTTGTTTAATGAATAAAAGCAATTATTTAAGTTTATTGAAATTGTTTGCTTCTTCTACAGCAAGTAACAGAACGTCGTCGTCAAACGGCATATTTAGCACCGCTCATAAATATCAGGTGAAAGACACAGATAGTAAAACCGCCCTGAACTCTGGTAAGTAAGTAAGAAATCGAAGTAATGTCTTACCTCTGACAAAAATATCTAACCTCCAACAAAAAATAAACATGAATTATTTTCTGTGCTCCTGGTCCACTAGACAGAAAGATCCGTCGCTCGAGGGGGAGCGTAGAGAGCGCCCTCGAGCGACGGATCTTTCAGTCTTTGACTTTCTTGATTTTCAGTCACGGTAGCAACACTTTCCACTTGTTCAGAGTTTTGGATTCGTTTCTTACATAAATGATTAATTATTCACCGACATAACAAACTTGGGAGTAACGCAAGAATTTTTTTATACCATAGCAGACGATAAATTTTAAACACACAATTTCTTAAATTTGAATCTGTCTGGTATTTTCAGATTCTATGACCACAACCTGAGAGGCTTGCCTTTGCCACGATAACACTCGCAAGGATGGTGAGGCAGTACCAGAAGGAAAATATTATCATTTGCACAGAACTAAAAATATTCTGCACCCGAGACGATGTACGCATTATAAAGAATACTGCCTGATTTTATTTTTTTATCCGAGGGTATACAGTTACAGTATTAGATTTCAGTGAACACATATATACATATAAACGGTACACAGATACATACATGCAAGCATACATACATACATACATACATACATACATACATACATACATACATACATACATACATACATACATACATACATTAATACATACATACATACATACATACATACATACATACATACATACAGACAGACAGACAGACAGACAGACAGACAGACAGACAGACAGACAGACAGACAGACAGATTGACAGACAAAGAGACAGACACACAGACAGAAATAAAACTACGAATTGCCTCATTTACCCAAGAAGGCTACTGACATACAGTCAAAATGTTACCTTGCTTGCTTAGATTTATTATTAAGTTAATGTTTACATAACGTAATATATTTTATTCTACTATAAAAATACCAAAGATTTATTACCGTTGCAAGCAGTTCTGCGCATGACAGTAATCTGCAAATTTTAAAACATCTTACTAGCCAGACGATATGTCTAGACTGACAGGATACGATAACTTATGAATCGCAGATAACATTGATGTAGAACTTATAATTTATTAATCCTGACATTTTACATGTTTCTCAAATGATACGCCTTTGTGTTTTTTCCGCACGCGATTTGGTGTATACTAGTAAACATAAACTTTTAACTCCTTTGTATGACATCACATGCTTGTATTTTCGTTGGCGTGTTACCTTCACAACTGTTTTGATAAAGTGGCTGAGGAAGATGTTTTCTAATCTGAGATAATCGGCAAAATTGATACTAGTAACAGAATGTGTTGACCTCCTCAGATGAATGATAAACCGGGAGACACAACCATAAACGTCATGCCGTAGAGTCATACAGGGATTATTTAAATGGATAAGTGCATCATTGCTTTTTAAAGGTCTTTTTTAAAGTGAGACAAATAAACATCTTTGTAATATAAACGATAAATAGTATTGTTGATTCATACATGCTCAGTGCCATACACAGACTGATTGGACGAAACACAGCTGTTTGCAGTTTTGTATGTAGTTAGCTGATCGGCATAGACGCCATCCGATGTCAGAAATTACATCACTGAGTCCGATCTAGTCAAGTTTAATGACGATAAGATGTTTTGCCGATGTTTTCCCCCAGACAGTTTCAATGTGCCAATTTGAAAACTCTCTAAGACAACGCCAATGGCAAAAGGTAGTGACTGAAGACAATCAAATTCCAGCAAACTTTTGACAAACTACGCTCAGTAATTCTTCAATTGCATTTCTTACCTTGCTTAAAGGGCGACCTTTCCGTCCGTGAATCTAACAATTTCCAGACTTTGAACGTATGTTGATAATATTACTAACAGTATCCCGGTGATTTCTTTCAAAGCTTTTTGCATAGTTCGCAACAATCTGAACATGGACATCCCTTACAACTTATATATCAACTTCAAAGGCTACCCGATGCGTAATTTCTCAGAAAGTGGTATTTTTGAACAAAAACTGCCACACTATCTGCTAATTACAGTGGGCTATGTATTGTTTTACTTCTTTATTTGAATCAGGCTTTAGGCCTATAGCATTATGAAGTCATCTACACACAGCCAACAGAGAAAATAATCAGTCGCAGTAAAAAAAGATAAAACATGCCACAAACGAGCATTTCTCCAATGCCTGCACTGCAAAGAGTCAGAAAGGCACTTCATGTAAACAACTTTCAGATATCTTAATTCTATTTATAAAATTCAAGATACATTTACGGATTAACTCACCAAATATTACAACAAAATGTACAACAAACATAGTACCTGCACTACACTGCCATGACAAATTAAAAAGTTTTGAAAACAATTCTTATATTCTGCATGACCTTTGTCATGAACACTGTGTAAACGTAGACCAGAGGTGACAGCAATAAAGATTTGTGCAAAATGATTGGAATAATCTAACCTTCACTTTTGCCAGAACAATGAGCAAAATTTCGGGATCATTTGATATGCAAATTAATAGGCATCCGAGGCATTTAGTAATCGATCTCCTAGTACGTCATCACTCTAAGAATAGACATCGGCATTCACCTGTGTGTATCGTGAGGTTAAGCCGTTTTGCAAAAATTACTCGCCACATTCTGCAATTTCCTGTGACAAGTATTATTAGGACGTAACAAATACATGCACAAACTTTGGCCAACTGACATCAGGCGTTATCAACTCAAGCAGCACAGACGTCGGGTCACAGGTTGATACACGAGAGAGACAATCAACGTGAGGTACAATTCCTGCAGGTAAGTGAACACTTATGGACTTTTATACTCGTTCATCGTGGCCATATCATCGCTGTACACTAAATTCAGGTTAATTCTTGGAAAGAAACTCGTTTAAAACAAGGGTGAAAGTATCGCTGCCGAGCGGAAAGGAAACTTAACTCTGTCGAATCTATTCAGTGGTTGTTCGAGTATTGCAGAACGGAAAGGAACCTCTGCCCTGATCTACTACTAATCTGATTTTATCAATAATATTCTGTTTTTCGTTTTTCGCCGAAGCAAGCATGTAATCTACATCACAACTTTTTTTCATGTGTGGTTTCTGAAAAACCAAGACGGGGAAATACACTCCTACTCTAAAATAATGTAGGGCTAGCAAACAATGGTCTCCAATATCGCGACAAATCCATCGTAGCATGGATAAGGAATAAACACTCAAAAGACATCCTTGTTGAATTTAAAACCAAAGTCGGATCACAATATCATATCATGACCCTAATTTACCTACTGGTAAATTGTGTCTATGACAATTCGGAAGAAAGTGTGATTTGGACATTTGAATAAAACATAGTTACTTTATAATAGCCATTACTACTGTCTTTGATTTGTTTATTATTTATTTATTTATTTATTTGTTTATTTATTTATTTATTATTTATTTATTTATTTATTTATTTTATTTATTTAGTTAGTTAGTTAGTTAGTTAGTTAGTTAGTTAGTTAGTTAGTTAGTTAGTTAGTTAGTTAGTTAGTTATTCATGTTGGTGTGAACGTTCATTCTGTAGAGGCTTTTAGAACTTGTTGAATAATGAACTGCCAAGTAAATATCATCGTGTGCTTCACATTGTACGATGTCACAACCAAAAACAAACGATATGTGTTTCCGACAGCGTGCCTCGGCGGTAACGTTTTCATAACTTATTTCTAATACGGTTCGACCCGTCAAAGAATAATAAATTTGGTAAAATCGTGAGTAATTTTTGAGAATGCGCAAAAAGTTTAGGGTGGGATGGTAAGAAATTGGGTTGGTTGCGTTGCCAGAAACACACAATGTGCCAAGGTGAACATGACCTTACATGACATGAAATTGTTACTGCCGCACAACGCCCACTTTGTTGAATGAAAAACAAATGTCAAGGGTCATAAAATACCACGTGATCAATCGCAACACAGACACAAGCCTCTGTCTGATTTGAAGTGTGACGCCGGTTTATAAGCCCGATGCAACTTTCGGGTTTTAACAGTTTCAGTTATTGAGACAATAGATTTGAGCAGTTATCAAGACGTTACAGATACAAAAGCTTTGACCTACTTAGATCTCGCGTTATCAACTCAAACAGCTCACACAGCACAGACGTATCGGTCCACTGGTGGTAAACGGAAGACAATAACAGAACATGCACATTCCATGAGGTAAGTGAACGCCCTTGGACTGTAATACTTGTAAAACTCGGTCATGCCATCGCTGTACACTGAATTAAGCTTAATTCTTGCAAGCAAAAACAATATTTTTCAAGTCAAGGAGCAAAGATGTCACCTTTGTCTTACTAAGAGTGGAGACACTTTGTTTCCACATCGCATTCTTGAAAAGGGGAAGTTAAGGGACGCAGTTGATGATATTCAAAGGCCTGACTTCGTAAGGAACAAATTGTACAAATATTGGACAAATATTTACATTCTAATATTTACTGACCAAAGATATGTCTAAAAAAGTCTTTGTTCGTTATCAAGAAAAATGAATATGTTTACTATGTCACTACAAGATGTCCTACGTGTACCATCTTTCATACGTAGACAATATCCTAAACACAACAAGAAGTCAGTTCAGATTTGGCACAAGACAGCCGTTGAAAGTCTCTAATGACCCTGAGCAGATTTTCTTTTAAGATCACCGACAATGCTTTCATCTAATGTCCGACATCGTATAGATCTAGGTTAGGAATATCATACTGTGTGACTACACAGGTACAAGGGTATGTTTGTATCCAAGGACTAGATATCGTTTCGGCGACAAAGTTATGTGTTTACAATATCGCAAGCGAGGTTGGACTCTTCTTTATCATCCCAACTCTGTCGGCCTGTTGTGTTGATTATATGGTTTGTTAAAACGTCAGGCTAGTGCAAACAAATCTTTCCAAGTAATGTAAACGATTTATACCACTCAACTCAAATCTTTGCCTATGAAAACGACGTAGTGATAAATCTCATGACGTATTAATGGCCACGTGATCGTCTGGCTCTCCTGAATATTTACAGCTTAAATATTGTCAGTGGAACTGTCGGGCGTAATGCGTGCGCTTTGATACAAAAAGCTAGGTCTCAAAATAACAAATCAGGTAATTTAATTTGCATTATTATGACAATTTGTTGGAAGCAAAGTATTGCTGCCACACTTCTCGAAAATTAGAACAAAAACAGTATGGGATAGAAAACGCCCAGCGTAAAGTTTTTGGACACTAAGGTATTATAGATCATTCTTGTGTGACGATTGTGTAGATGCAATTAAGCCTGTGAAGTAAATAATATTTTCATCGCCTTTTTCGTGTGAAAATTTAAAATTCATATAATCCCTTATCATATCGTGCGGGAGCGACGGTCAGCGACCCATCGAAAATCAAAGTTTAGCAAGATTTTGCGTGTTTTTTTTTAAAGTACGAAAAATGATAAGGTGCAAGGGTTTTAAAACGGGTTAGGTCATGTTGCCAGGAAACACACAATGTTTTTAACTTGGTCAAAAGGCAAGCATGGCCTCAAATGACCTGCACTTAATACTGCGGGACAACAACAATTCAGGTGCGATGCAAATAAACAGGCGTCAAGAGTCATAAAAGACCTCGACCACGTGATTTGACCTTAATCCGGAAGACACTGGGTTTGAAGTATATCGCGGATGTCTTCTGTCAGATTCGAAAATTATCTCGCGTCAACAGTTCTCAAGACATTACAAATACACAAACTGTGACTGACATAGATCCGGCGTCATCACATCAACTCAAGCAGCACACTGCAGACGTATAAGGTTCACGTGTTGTAAACGAAAGGCTCACACTCTTGCGGGTAAGTGAACGCCCTTAAATTTCTAGACTTGTGAACAACAGTCATGCCATCGCTTTAAACTGAATTCAGCTTCGCTTTTGGAAGCAAAATCATCGTTTACAAAGATTAAACGTGTGCAATCTTGAAAACCGATGAGTATATCAACTACAGTGTATGACCCTAATCAATGTAGAGATGCTTCGTCTTCACATCGCATTCGAAACAGGAAGTCATATGTTGGAAGGTATGACCTTATACTGAACTGTTAACATCAAAACTTCAAAATGGATAAATCTTCACATCGTTGCGTGGAACTAGAGAAATCTACAAGTCTCGGCAACAAGTGGAACGCAATATGTAACTATTCAATAGATGTTACTGTCCGACATTTTACGTTATCTTTTGTATGGACCACTCTCCCTCGACAGAGGAGGAAGCGTGTGTGGATAATATATATATTGGATAAACTGCATACCAAGATTGTGAAAAAATACTCCACGAATTGACGACAGACTATTCTGTAAGCCTCTACTGACCCTGCGCAGATTAACTTTAAAGGGACATAAGCTGTAACTTGTGGCAAGTTTTTCAGTATATCAACTACAGCGTATGACCCTAATCCGTTTGTCATACTGAAATTTCGAGTATTCTTTTTGTCAACACAGCTTGTATGTGTTTATTGTTTACAAATGAATTCTAGCCCGGACTTGAATATAATTTTCAACAATAACAATGTAGATTATACTCATATAGGTTGTGTTGATATGCTACAAACTTGGCATTAAATAACAATTTAGGGATTCAATACAGAAAATGTAGGAAACCACTAAACAAAAGTTCTGAAAAAAATAGCCAAAAGATATTGAGCTTTAAGACAATGAAATTTGTGTCATTTAATGTGCGACTTCGCATGGCTTTAACCCTTTCACCACCATGGTTTGTCCCAAATCCATTGTTTTTCTATGGTAAAGTTGGACCTGTATACAGGGAATTGGGGTGAAAGGGTTAAGCTAATAGGATACTGTGTGACGACATAAGAACAAGGCTATGTCCGTATCCAATTGTGTGTTTGCAATCTAAAACATTTCCGTTTCCGGGGATTTCCGTTTACACCCACGTTTTGTCGACCTGTTGTCTTTATGAAAAGTATCATTGTTAGGGCGTCACGCTTCTACCCGGAACGAGTCTCGCTCAGCATAGACCCTAAATACCTGCACCACCCAACTCACTCCTTGCCCTTTAGAAAACGACGCAGTGGCAAAACTGGTGACGTTTAGAGATACGGTGATTGTTCCGGATTTCGTTGAATGGTATTGCCTTGAACGGGAGAGCTATGTTGTGTCAATTGACTGGTAGGGCGTGACGAGTTTTGAGATTAACAGCTAGGTTACAAAACAAAGTATCAGATATATTAATAATTGCAATATACTGTCTCATTGTGTCTATGTTCCATAGACACAATCAGTTTCAGGTAGAAAGCGGACTGTTTTGAGGACACTGGGACTTTGACGTGACCTTTCTCGTCTGATAAATGTGGGGATTCATTTAAAGTGTGTGCAATGACGGGGAAACTTTGTCAGAATCAAGGTTTATGGTTTTTATATTTAAGGATGTTTTGTTAATTTCGTCCAGCGGCAACTGATATTATTTTGAGACCGTCGGCTTAAGCTTGAGGACTAAGGTTTTTATTATATTTATCTGTCGGCTGACTGCGATGAAATGTGTAAAAACCATCTAAAACTAACAGTATATCATAGATGATGTGATATGTGTTAGCAATGCAGATCCTAACAAAGTATTTGGTAAATAATTTAATTAAGGGAGCATTCGTTTTTTTACAGGGGGGTCCGTGGAATTTGAGCGACAAATGAAATGTAAAAAGCGACCCCCCCCAAAATCAAATTTCTAAAATTTGGCCCCCCATTCATCAATTGTAAAATGTAACACCCCCCCCCCCCTCCCCGAAAAAAAAAATCATCAGATTTGATTCATTAACCCTTCGCACCCAATGGCCATGGGCTGAAAACTTAGGCCCTTCATAAGTGTTTGCAAGAAAAAGAGTTACCCAACCCTTGAATTTTCATGCACAAAAACAGCGACCCTCCCCCAGATGTCACAGTCCGTATCAATAATATCTTAATTGAATTATAATTTCCCTTTTGACCTTTGAACTTTCAAAGAATCCTTTTTGAACTTTACAAATAATCACAGGGTGAAAATTTCAATATGATATTGGTTTTTCAGATCTGCTCTTTCAATATAATATTCTCATCACGTACACTTATATCAATTGTCAAACTTTTTTAAAGCACTGATTTTAATAGTTAGTTTTGTATTGTAAAAAAATATTTAAAGTTTCCTCACATACCACAATGTATAGAGAATAAACATTTTTGGTGAAATTCCAAAATCAAATTTCTTGCACACACATGAACTTTCAATCGCCCTAGTTTAATCAAGTACACTAATATCAATAATCAAGAGTACATAAATACACAGATTTAGCTAGTTTTGTATTTAAAGATATTATTCATAGCTTCTCATAGACTACTCATAGATTATGTATGGAGGACCAAGCAACATTTCGGTGAAATTCCAAAGTCAATTTTTGTCCACAACTCCTTACAAACCTTTGTAAATTTGCCCCCTTGCAATCATTGATTGTAAAATTTGACCCATCTAAAAACAGTTTCGTAAAAGTCAACCCCCTGATTTCCACCGACCCCCCCCCTCCCTGTAAAGAATGAATGCTCCTTAATCCTGTAGAATATAAATTATAATCTGCCTGCGGTTCTGTCATTTCAGTCTATTAGTGCAAGATGCGAGGTATAATGATATTCAAATATGCAGATTACATTAATGAGCATTGTTTCGGTATTAAAATTCTATGCTAATGACCCTTAATCAATGAGGAATATTCATGTACCTCGGCTCTTGCATTGTATAATTTCAGTGTAGCTGCTTGGCAGTTTACGTATATGAGCGTCATTCAAAGTACTTTATTGGATGACTTTAACCTATTTCCGCACATCAATGCGTAGTTGTGATGTCTGTTTTGTTTGATTTTGTTGACTGGCTCCCCTATCATCAACTTGAACGCCCTCAAAGAGTGAAACTTGTTTTCCCCTTTTGAGGATGCAATAATAACAAAAAAATCTGCATCGTAATGGAGTCCAGAGGAACAAAATCAGTGTCTGTAATGTTCAGAAATCACACAATATATTCCTTCGAAACATCGACTCCTCAACGCGGTTATTTTTTCGCAAAGACACACAAATTGTAAACAATCATCACGAGGAGGCATCAGTACCTTTCATTGACATGATTCAAGCTTTAAGCGAAGCTGCAAAAATGATTTAGAAGAACGGCAATTCGTCTCCTTCGGTTTGTGATTGCAATGAACAAGTAAGATCATTCGCAGTTATTTTTTGAACTGCTATAGAGCCTGGCTAACCGAGACATTGACTTGTATACAACATAAACGGTGCAATTACTATTTTTAGGTTGAAGCACTCCTTACGAAATAGTCGGTGACAGGAGTGACTGAGCATTATAAAGATACACAATTGCTGCTTCTTTCCAAATTAGCGACAGAGTTATTTATGGAAAAGCGTTCGTTCTCGCATCAACAGGTCGACTGTCAGAGGTTGCTCTGCCAAGGAAAGTGTCGCTGTTATAAGGAGAAATCATAAGAAGTAATCATTGTTATCTGTGAACAGTAACGTACAAGGAATCATTTTATTTTTATTTAAGAAATTTACTGACCAGTATGACACTTCGTGTAAAGTTTTATACTAAATTTTACGGATTAGCTATGCGATCAGAAATATACCACCTTGAAAGGCCGCTGGTGCCGATGATTCATCGTGTGAATATTTACAATTTGCCATAATGCTAGCTCTAGTTTACATTGCCCGTTAGACTCATACCCACTATTTTGGTTATATGAAAACAACTATTGTCTCACTTGTGAACGACAAAACGGGAAATTTTACTTAAGGATAAGTATGGATCATAGCAATCTTACATGTCCCCTCCTAAATTCTGAACCGTGACAAAGGACGGCACTCTACAGATCAATTGTTATATTTTGGAAGAGGTTAAGTACCACAATTTATATTTAATGTTTAAGCGTCTGATGCAACTTGGCCCCAAGGCTGTTGATTATTTTGCGACACCATCCTATCAGCCGACTGTTGATTATTTTGCAGTATCATATCAAACGGCTTTTACCCTAAAATGTTTGTTCTCTTAGAAATATCTTGAGACGAATTTAACCGTGTTTGTTTCTGAAATAGGAACTATGTAAACACAAAACATATTGATACGCCGTTGTATGCAAGCTACGCCTTGCCGTTTTGATTAAACGTCTTCAGGTGTTTGGTGATAAGAGTACAAGTTTGGAGAATCAACAAATTACGAGTCAGCAAGTCTTTGTGTCTTGGACATCTTGGATTGCATATCGTCTGCACTATGGAGACTTCGTCTTATCTAGAAATAGTAATTCGTTGCTGATCTTTTGAAAAAAATAATTAAATGTAAATGGTGAACCACAGGCATTTGAAGACGGCCGTTTGTATTAATTTCTGTCTTTTGATTTGTTTCTTTATATTAGCATGGAAATTTAGTCGGTTAAGTAAAAGGCATGAGGTGCTTTTTGAATGAAAAATATCTAGAATGAGGCTATCGTACATTCATAAAGTAGAATCATGTTTGCATTGCAACGTGCCTTAGGCAAACATGACCTAAAATGACCCCGCTCTTGTTGACAAGCAGTACATTTAAGTGTGTCAGAGTCGTCAAGTGCTGCACCCACGTCGTGTCAGAGCTCGACCTGCAAATTGATGCCAGCCTTCACCTAAATTTAAGTATATAATGTATATCGCCAAGGTCACCTGTATGAAATAAGTAGTACGTCAAAACCGTAAGTCTCAGTCATCGGTAAGACAGCACAAATACACAAACTTTGAGTTCTGATGGGTGTAATTTAAGTTTTCGTCTTTATGCAACCAACTCTGGACTGAATGTGCAAGCTATATTGCTGAGCCGTGGCTGAAAGTGTAGCAAACCTTTAGCAATGCTGTACGTTGTGAGGTTACAGAGTACTTCAGCATAGAATTTATTCACTTTATTTGTGAGCGATTGGGAGAAGTTTAAGAAATGCAAAAGCTTGGAGACGTCTTTAAGGTAAAATATCAAGAAAACCATAAACCCATTTCATTCTTTTGTACGACTTGTTGTAATTTGAAAACGCTTGCTTCCATTTGGCTAATAAGACACACCAACATTGATTAATACCGTTCATCTAACTAGATTTCCAGGATAAACGTAATAGTATTGACAACTGATTTTTATGTTTATTCACAGACTGTCCAAATCAGTAAAATAGTGAATTTCAACTTTCCTTCTTCAATAAAGTGCAGATACTGATGACCATACAATAGCTATGGGTAAATAACATTACAAAGGGTAAAAATAAACTTCAATGTTACAGTATTTTAAAACAGTTACTTTAACTGGTTTCTTTGATCTTAAAAGCAATTTTATCAAATGGTGATGTTCCCTGTTTCCAAACATTTGCGCACCGCTGTTAGAAATTTCACGGTTCTCCACCTCGTAGCTATTAATCCTCTCACACACACACACTATAGGATTATTGCCATTGCTACATTGTTCTAGTGACTTTGCCGTGAAATACGGTCCAGTGAAGACATCTTCTAAATAAACAGTGGGTCAATCGGTCGCAAGTTCACATATCTCACGTTCTAGGGGAAATTCGTTTTTTCAGTCATCCTTGACCTTGAAATCATTTACATGACATGCTAAGAAATTTTAATGAAGCCATTGCATGTCGACCGCATTGGCAAATACTAGCTTGGGGGATCTGAAGGAATTGCGATTGAAAGCTTAATTTCTTTTAGATCTCCCATCCCTCAATACCCCAAACAAATTGCAAATCCAACCCCCCTACATGATCAAAACTTTTCAAGTCTTTGAATATTAAATGGCAAAACATTTATCATGCAAACATAGTATAAACGGTATTTTCATATCTTTTTCCCGGTATTTTTCTCTTTGATTCAACTCCAATCTCTTGGTTTACACTCTATCATGTTGTAATATTCAGTATTAAGCTCATCAATACAGCCCGCATATGTTTCATGTACACTTATTTAGTTAGCGGTTGCATTTCAGTCCAGCCGTATTAAAATTGAAATGTCAATATCATAATAACGCTGTTGCATGTTCATATTCAGGTTGTACTAACAGGCGCAAAACATTTCAACATGATTGTGTCAATTTTTTAGTAAAAGAAAATGATAATGATGCATAGAATAAAATATATAGGAAAGTCATCAAGTTTAACATAGCTACTGGTCATTCACATCTTTGTTACTCTCTATGTACAATGTCTTAAGCGCAATGATCTACTAATCAGTGTTTAAAAACTGATTTTCAAACCATATAAAAACTTGTTTGTCAGACATCCATATTCAGAAAGTACTATTCTTATTCATCTTTTTAAGACATCCTGTTGTCTCAACAATGTGTAACAACCACGTTCTTTATGAACCTTTTACTCATAAACCATGCTGAAATGCCCTTTGAATTCACCTTGTCGAACACAACCTGAATAACATATCTGTTTTATTGGCGACATGTGAAAGTGACTGAAGCTGCATTTTACTTAAAATCTTTCTGTATTTTTGTGTGTCAAGAGTGTCTTATTTTCCTACCTGAAAAGAAGTATTAGGCTTATCAACAGTTAGCATTATATACAGTTAGCACTAGCCTGGATGGTATTCAATAATACTATACGGCCAAGAAAAATGAAAAGTTTGTTTCTCAACCTAGACATGATGCGGTGACGCGATTTTTTTACTCATTTTTTTTTTATTCTCCAATCAACAAGAACACAGAAAAACATGAAAACAACACAAGAATGCACGCACGTACAGCATTGTGTTGTGCACTATCGTCGCCTATGGTTGTCTTTATTTTTTGCATTTTATTTCCTCATGAGCAGAAAATAAAGGTTGAAGCGGCGGGTCTGAATTGACGCGCGCGAGGATGACAAACAAACCGTTTATTTTTCTTGGCCTAATGGCTCGTTCCACAGCGAGAAGGTTAGGGAGGGTTGCTGCAAACGCCAGACACTAGATGCTTATGTGCGTCACTCTGCCTCAAAAGGCTAATAGAACGCTCCCGTTTACGAATCAAAAGTGTGACAAGTCAAAAGTAATATTACTTGTTAAAAAGAATATACGATTGTTTAAATGAAAAGTGTTTCAGCTCAAAACGAATATGCTGTTTTTCAAATGAAAAGAATTCCAAAAATTATGATATAATTTCCAGCCAAAAGTGCGAACTCAAACCAAGTGTCAAGACTTAATTTTGGTGTTGATTAGGCGCTATATCTGTTACTTATGATAATCATCTCTTTGACATGACTGGACTGACTTAAACTTTATTTCAGATCGGCATGACATTAAATCAACTGCAACGTTTACATCAAAAGTCAAAAAATCATTTTCTAGTTTTCCATCTCATATACACATGCGAGACAAACCTAGGTCCGTTGTGACTGTCCAAGTACAGTAGCTATATATGCATGTGGAATTCAGTCTAAGTCAAATCTGGGTTTATTTTGGTCAACGCTGGGTCGCCAAATGCCTTTATTCTAAGTAGCTTAAGTCGGTGCTTCGACAGGTTCCCTTTTTTTGAATTATTGGTCAAATTCGCATGCGGAAGCATGATTACTCTACGTCACATAAAACGACCTGGGGTGACTTTGAAAAGCACGCAGTTCATAGTCTCTTTCCTGTCTTCTATAATGAAGGTTTACTATGAAAAAGTGATTTTTACTATCGATCTAATCGCGACCATTTTCTTTCTAAAAATTTGAAAAGCAATAAAATGTTAGTTGAAGGAATCATCTGAGCTTCAATTCACTGTAGCATGACCGAAGAGTGATCATGTCTTGAGGGGTGTATGTGGGACTTGTTAATTTGGTTTATATCGTTAGATACATAATGATGCTTTCCATTGGTATGGCAAATTAAAATTACGGAAAGTGAAATAATGTAAAATGGTGTAATATTCTTTTTCTTACCAAATTCTTCACATTCCAGGTACAAATGGCTGGTCAATACCTATTTTCAAGCCTATTTCTTGTTTTGCTTTGTGCGTGTACAAGTCAAGATAACCAGTCTTGTGGAAATTCCGGAGACGATTTTGAACCATTTGACTGTCATGGTAAGTAGCTTAGAAGTTATCTTGCGGTTTTGGTAAACAGGTGCTTTAGAAAGAAACTTATGCTCATGACTTTGTTCTTATGGGCGCATGCGTATTTGTGTCTGTATATGTGCCTCATATCTGTGCAGTATGTTCATTCCGATCGCCGAGGCAATTGTGCCGTGTTCAATTAATAGTAAATATGGATATTTGTTACAGAAGTCACTCAGCAGGATTGCTATAACTGTTTCAAGGTTCTCTCAAATGCAATTGGATGATTTTTCAATGACACCTGAGTTCTTCCATTTTGTTTTGTGCCCATGTAGATTCATTTAATTATAGGACCGAATAGGTAAAGGTGTACTTCCAAATGTATGCTTTTAACAAATAGGGTTGGTAGGTCAGGATTATTTAGTTTTGTTCATTTTCATAATTACTATTGTTATATCACAACACTGCAAATGTATGTATGTTTTTACGCCATCAGGCTAAACTCCATCATCACTGTTCGTTTATAGAAATTTGGCTATTTACCAAAGACAGTAGTCAAGGTTTTACTAGATAAAACTATGATTCAGATGCGAGATCGATCACAAACATGTGAATGGGAAAAAGCCAATAACATTTGCTCTCAATTGTGTTTGTAGACGTCTGGGTTTAAATATTACTAAACTGAAACATAAGAGATATGACAGCAAGAATTGCCGTGGGAGAAAATATTTGTGCTAAAAAGGACGGGAATCAAAATGTATAAGACATGGAGGGGAGTCCGGAGCAGTTGTCCGGTAGTGCGTGGTCTTCTGGTCGTCAGGAGATTTCGTCCAACGTCGATTCCTCCCCTTTTTCCTTCTCTGAACCCTTTTTATCCTTATTTGAAAGTTGTTTATTACATAGCGCACATATCCAAAAGTACTTGTGGTCAAGGCGCTTTACAATTATTTCAACTGACCACTGGACCTAATTTGATACCACTCAACTCCCTGGGGAGCAAACAACAGCTCACATGTGCAGCCAATCAGCGCAGCAGAGCTTAACGCACGCATTACAACCACTGTCTTACCGGGTACCCATCACCCAGGGCCCATCACTCCTGGTTGGGGAGAAGCAATGAGGAATAAAGTGCCTTGCTCAAGGACACATGCACAACACCATAGCCATGCTGGACTCAAACTGATCCTGTGATCGTGCGCCCACTGCTCTAGCCACTGTCCCATGATGCCTCCTCCTGATTCCTCCTATTGTTTATTATGCCCGAACGTTTGCGCTAGGCCTGCCATGAATACTTTATTGATGTAGGCTGTGGCATCACATTTGCCTATCACCAGCATGGGGAAACCTTGTGTGTGTCTGTGTGTCTGTGTGTGTGTGCGCGCGCGCGTAAATTAGACTTTCATGCTTGATTTTTGATATTTCCACATCCCCTATCCAACGTCAGATTGATATCATTATTTATATTTTTTTTCAAGTACTGTGTGGTCTTCAGTTTGTACTTTACAGGAACAGGGACGTTGAAAATTCACCAATTTACTGAATTGCTCCTTTAAATTTTTGAATCACTTGTACCAAAACACCAAAATCAACAACTATTCGTGTAGAACACCATTTCAAGCTGATATATGTTATTACCAATGTTGTGGATTGTCAACCAAACTGGCGGTCAAGTATCGCTAACATATTTGATACTAAATTAGTTGTACATCAAGAAAAAGCCGGATGATGCTCCTCTAACATTTTTCGAAAGTCCGCCCGTAATTAAGAGTAGCAAGCTCCATGATCGCATTTGCTAAGTGTGTGCGCAACATCGCGCACCACCGTGTTGCTCGATTGAAGTGTGCAACTGATATTCTGCCTGGATTCACATACTCTTCCCCACCCACATTTACAGACGGCATAAAAAGCTCAGGGTCGCTCGGTAAAACATAAAGTAGACGGGTAACCGTGTGATTTATTCCCCTGGCCATACAATGATATTTTATTTTATCTTTTTTTCAGTCCTGATGTAACAGGTACTCAATGTCCTTGTCTTAAAACGAAAATAAAATGACAACATTCATAAATTTTACTATACTCTCTCTCTCTCTCTCTCTCTCTCTCTCTCTCTCTCTCTCTCTCTCTCTCTCTTCTCAGACGTATTTACGCTTGGAAACGATGTCTTTCAAATATTTACTAGAAAACCGTTTAATTGGAATGACGCCGAAAATCATTGCGAAAATGTCTACAGCGAGAATTTTGGAATCGTTGGCAATTTAGCGGTTCTTTCTGATCTGTCACTCTTTGACAATGTCAGACAATACTTATCGAACAACTCTAAGTATTACCATGATGGCATTAAGGGTTACTGGATCGGCTGTCGTGAAGACGGAAGCAACATGACCTGCAATTTCACTTGGATTGACGAGACACGAGTTGAGATCAGTGATTCATTTTGGTTTGCCGATCAGCCAAGCCATGCGCCTTGCAATAGATCCTCTAAGCCAAAATACGAAGTAGTATGCTGTCAAATGTGGTATGTCAATACATTTTATAAATATTACAGAATCACTGATTGTTGTTATACTGTTACCGATTTCTTGAGATGTTTACTCTAATAAATAAAAAATGTGTCGACCATACTTTGATCCTTCTGACAATTAAAGAAGAGTCCGGTTTGCCATCTATTTTATTTATTTATTTATTAATTTATTTATTTATTTGTTTATTTATTTATGTGTTTGTTTGTTTCTGATAAAATCAAGTGTCATTGGCAGATTTTCATCCATTTAAACCACTTCCCAAGATAAAATCTACAATAATTACGTATACAAAAACAAACCAAACAAATAGACATGACACACACAGTAAACACGGAACAAAACAAAAAAGGAGAAAGACTGCAAATTAATAAAAGTAAAAATTGCATATTGCACAGTCTGCGTGTAAGACTCAAGTTGAATATCCTCAGATTTTATCTTCCTTTAAAATATGTAAGATATGAACCAATTGCCACCAACTTTTATTCGCATTTTATTCACGGACGGCCGAAAGCATCGAGCAAATTTTTCTTCAATGTTTGTGCTAAGGGGAATTTCAGTTATCATCAGAAAGGGGTATTTTTACAAACTTGCCCCTTGGGCTTTCGAGCGTCAGATTTTTCATTTGCTAATTTTGCGTAGAAAGCTAATTCTAAATATGTTGTTTATGGTATTTTGAAAACTTTTCACAACGATCTAATGATATAGTTGCAATAACTGTCTCATAGTATATAAACTACGTCCCAACAATACTTTATGTAAATGTGTACACACACGCACGTGTATATATTCATATATATATATATATATATATATATATATATATATATGTATGTATATATGTGTGTGTGTGTGTGTGTGTGTGTGTGTGTGTGTGTGTGTGTATGTGTGTGCGCGCGCGCGCGCGTGTGTATATGTATCTATTTATTACATGCGGCATTCAGTGCAAATCAACGCATTGATTTACAGGAACATCCGGGTTAGCGGGCCGTCTGAACGACGTACTGACTGGTTCCCATAGTTACCCGGTCCGGTGAAGCCCTTCTGCGTTTTCGACGTCAAAGTAGACGCTTAACACTAGATGTAAAATATCCATGCGCGCTCTGCTATTTTAACTTTCGTTAAAATATGTTTGATGCTTGTCGATAATGGTAAAATTGTTTGAGAATGTCCTGTAATACATGTTACATAGCGTTAACTATAAAGAGGCATGTAACAAAGAAAATATTATTGCCTGAATACATGGGTTTATGCGCCCTCGAAGCAGGAGGCAATTTGCCCTCGTTTCGTCGGGCAAACTGTAACCTGCTGCATTCTCGATGTTAAAGTAACCTTGAAAACGTGACAACCAACCATCTGATAAATCATTAAGTGAAGTCCCCCTCCAAAAATGTATTAACAGGAGAGACCGAAATTGTTTAGATTCAGACATGGTGGCAGCATTCATTAATTTCCTTTTTTTATTTATTTCATGTTCTTTTCTTTTCATGGACAACAGTTTGCTGAGGCTTCATTTACTCATTTTGAAAGCATCCAATAAAACTTTTGATCTAGTACATCTGAACTCATTCATTGCTCTTGTCTCTTTGACTTTATCGTCGACATAATTTTATCATACGAACCTGTAAGTAAATTTAATACCTTCACTTGGCAACTGTACATTCCACTTTCTTACTAGATGCAGCTGTATGCAGCATTTCATGACGTATTGCGACTGTGACTTGTGTCAAACTCATTATTTACGAGTACATATGAATTTTTTAAGTAATCTGTCAGATTCAACCTCGTTCGGCCTTGGCCTCCTTGCTATCTTTTCTTCAACTACAAAACTTACTGAGCTTAAGTGTCACGCACATAGATGTTACCTTCAATTATCACCTTGTTATTTTTTCTCCTTTGTCGTCTTTAATTACTTGGTTCATAATTGGCCAGAGTAACCTCCTTTTTTCTCAAACAATTTCCGAAAAATCTTCAGGACTCTTACATTGCTATCGACATTGTTCCAATTCTTCAAACTTCTGGCTTGTTTCATTACTTTCTCTTTGTCTTTGTAGTGACTACATTTGGCGACGATTGACAGTGGTTTGCCACGGGAAGTAGATATTCTGTTTACTCTCTCGAAAAGTTCTATATCTTGATCTTAAAAATTTTACATATAAACTACTTTTATTAGAATCCTGTACAGTTTCCTCTGATTCTTCTCAAGATTCGTTATCACTTTGCTCTTACCCACCCCGTGTAGATTGTCCTCGTTGTTTCAAATTATCAAGGTTCATTTCCAGTTTATCAACTTTGTGACTCAGTCGTCTATTTTCAGCTTTTAAAGTTACTACTAATTTTTTCATTTCGTAATTTCGCCTCGAAGCGAAGTTTTGCACTCCTTTATTTTATGTGTCTTTGTGTTCAAATCTTTCGATGTGTTGTCGATCTTACCATTTAGTTGTTTCATTTCATGAAGTAATGGTAAGGCTGCGTTCACAAATAACGGTCTAAGCCAACTTGAGTTAATCCAACTCTGGCCAGGTCAATTGCTCCTGCCGAAGAGCACACAAAATGACGATCATGAGAGAGTAGGCAAATTGTGAATTCTGGCTAATTTCCATATTTAAAAAAAAACTGAGCAGCATGCAGTGACCTACCAAATTTTGTTTCAAAAGTACAAGAAATATATGAATTAGATGCTACTCATAATTGACAATACTGGAAGGTTAAAATATTCCATCAAATAAATGTTTTAATCTCTAAAATTTTGGGTGGTATAATGGCAAATCTAGTCACACATTTTTTATTTAGTCTTTACTATTCAAAGTTTTACCTTTGTATTATTTTATGACAAGAATGAGAAAGTTTAGAAAATCAAGCATGTTGACCCATCTTCTTTCTTTAATATTTGATTTTAGTTTAGTCATATACCAGAATTCAAGAATTCCAGATACTTTTTCCAAGTCTCCTTGTCTTCCATGTGTTACTCTCTGGCCTGATCTTCTGTACAAGTATGTTTCACTGTCATGAGTGTCATTTGACTCAAACTCTTCTTCAACTACCATGTACATCAGAGTCAGAGCTATCTCTGTCACTGCTCAGGTATGCAGTGACAGTGACACTGCAGTAGTACCTGATAGCGACACTGCCCGTAGGCAGTAGCTGTATTTACTTTGATAATTTTGGCAATATTGTTTTTCATGATCAGTTTACATAACTGTGTTCTTGTTCTACTCTATACAGCATGTTGAAATGTCCAGTATTCAGCTTGCTAGCACAGCCTGTGTACGTGTACCATGCATTTGTATCACTGACAACTGACTGTCAGTCTGGACTCTAATTAAATTACCACCTAATACATATTTATATATACAGGCTTTATCGACAAACTGAATATTGTGTGTTTCAGCATGCTGTAGGGAGACAGCGAGAAACTATAGTTGATATATTGTATAGAAGTATTGCATATATCATCAACAGTTGCAGCTTCTGCCCTGTTACTAAGCTCAGTTTGATTTTTTACAACAAATCACACGACTTAGATTTTTTCGTGATAAAAGTAATGAAATATGGAAAAATGGTTCTAGATTTTTTCAATTATTACTAACATTACAACAATTGGATGACATAAAAATGGTATTCATTTTTCATTGAATTACTTACAAAAACTTGGAACTGGAAAATGTAAAACATAAAAGAGAACCAAAAAATGTTCAAGTCCCCCCTACAGCTAGAGGAAAATTTTCAAGTCCCCCGTCTACTAACCCCAAAATTTTCGAATCCCCCCTGAATTCCTCCAGCTCCCCTAACCATATTTTGTGAACGCAGTCTAACACTAGTGTTTCACTTTCTCCACTGGCGGCATTACTAGATGAACTAGAACTTCTTAATCGCATAGAATCAGTCGTTTCACCCAGAAAATCCCGGTGTCCGCTAACTAAGCTTGCTTACCAGCATTTCTGTGCTTGGGCCTTGGATTCGGTTCCACGTCAAGAACAAGAATGGGCATCTCACGATAGCTGACACTGCTTTGAAAGGGAAACCATGGAAGTACATTTTACCTCCATGGTGCACGGCCAGCTACTGATCGTGCACATGGTCTTTTGAAGCAACGAATCTTGCATCGCCACTGCTGAACATTTATGCCTATCTCTTCCTATGTTCGTAAATGCACTCTCAAACTCTCAACATTTCACCTTACTAAAGTTTCATGGACCATCTCACAGATTACGCAAGTGATAGTGGATAAACCAGGAGTTGAGAGAAAGCTCTCACGAGAAGCGCCCCCTCCCCCGTGTCCTGTGTATAAGCACACGTCATACTTTCAAAGTCGTAGCAGGTGGAGGTCATATTATATACACTGAAACGGGGTAGTATCGCTCTTGAGGAAGGTTCGGAGATTCATATGTAACTTATCGGACCATATCCAGCAGACGCCGTCTAACGCCCTTAACCTTCAGCGGACATACAAGTAGGATCAAATTTCTAGTTTCGGACAGTGTCGTGTAGTTGTCATGTATCATTTCTCTTAGAATCTTGTCTTTCTCACAGGAACAACGTAGGACAATATAAAAGCGAACGATTCAAGTTAGATGATGATGAGTGTGCGAAGAAAAATAAGAAGTCCTTCATCTGTCAATTTCGTGAGTTACAACCACCCTTCTTGTAATTGTATCTACGATCATGCTTTAGCATATCATGCGACTAGAAATTCACTTTTTTATAATTTGTTTTCATATTTCTTTCGTTTCTACGGCATTGGTCAGTTCCAATCCTGAAGATTTTCAGTTCTTAAGTTTGCATTCCAAATAGATCTTCCCGGCAATCCTAAGTAAACGAATTGCTTCCACAGAAAATGCGATACAAAAAATGGACCGACTGTTTAAGTGTTGCACTTCGTCACCGAAAAGGACATGTCCCGTTGAGATCACTTCGGACGATAACGGCATCATACATTGGCCAAGTGTCGAGGCCCCTCGCTATGTATCAAGGAAGTGCCCCTTCAGGAAGGACAATAATGATGAGGCATGGAGAGTGTGGTAATGTATTTGTTAGTTTTTACCGTCAATCAAGGGCCACTTTAACTTACAGTGGCAATCCAACGTCAATTTTCGTTCCTTTTTAAGTGCGCTAGTTAAATAGTGCCCTTTAACCACAGTTATATCAATGATATATCACTGTCACCATTGTGAAGGTTGACAATTAAGGGGTTTACACAAAGTATAATCGATGTCGCGAAGTATTCGAGTGACGTTCCTAAGTTTTGACGAGTTGCGCGAAATTGTTTCAAATTGTGCATGATAAACCATGAGACCCTAACGCTATTAAAATCAAACAAATTTCGTGTATTAACCCATTGTCCTAACATTCATGTTTTAGTTATGACTTCTGGTATTTTCTTGTTGACCTTCGGAAATCTGCAGTGAAATAGATGGCTATCGAGCTTGCTTCATTCTCGCAAATTCGTTCCGGGTTGTTAATAGAGAGATGGTGATATTGGCAAGGTCATTTATCAATTTTCCGCAGTTCGCTATACCACTGATGAAATTTGTTGTTTTAAAGGTTCAGTATCAATACTGAACAGTATCTTATTGAGGTGTCGACATAAATTTTCATACTGTTATATGTTTCATATAGAAAAACAAGTAGGGTCAAAATTAATGGTACAGCGCAGGATAGCAAAGAAATTATTGAGCGCCCCTCTTGATTACATGAAAAGTCACCACAGTTTTGCTGTCCGTCGAACATTGGTTTAAAGTTGCTGTTAACCGCCTCCACTCTTAAATCAACTGTTTTCAGCACGAAAGTTCCCGAAAACCAACATAGAGTAGTCATTTACAAGCTTCCATGAAAGCAATCGTGATATAGATGCCCTATAGACAGTTTGACCACAATAGAAAGAACATTGTAAACAGAGCTATTCAGACAAACTTAAGGTAGTAGGCCTATGCACCTCGAAAATGAAAGACTTAAACTTTTGCTCTAACTTTCCTCAAGAAATCTTCTGATCATTCTCTTTCAAAATCAAGAATAAAAATAGGGGGTCACCGTGCAAATTTTGGTACTAGAGAAACAAATTACCCAAGATTTACCGATATTAGAAATTCAAAATGGCCGCCATCCCTGTGTTAACTCTATGGAGAAAAATAAAAATTTCCGAATTTCGAAAAACTAAGCCGGTGAAAAGTTTTCTTTCACCAAGAGCTCTAAACTGAACCCCCACATGTGGTATATCAGAACAGAATAAAGTTTGAGAGTCCGAATGTCTGTGCCCGAGGTGCGTTCTACCTTAACGATGACCTTTTCTGCACAAGTCAGACATTTTGCCGTAATGTCACTTAAAATACATCTGTTTTGTGCCCATTCTCTCAATTTCCCTTTCATAACCCACTGCTTCTAATGATTCTACCTTGTTACACACTGGATTGCTTTCCATAGTGTAATTAGCAGGAATAGGGAAAAGCGGGAAAAACATCCTAGGTATCTAGTAAATATTGAGGACACAGTAACAACCAGGCGACCACATTGAGGACATGGCAACAAAAACTATTCTTGTCACGCCATCATTTCTACCGAGTTAATAAGACACACACACACATACATACATTCAAATATTAAGGTATTCCCGAAGTCATACGTAAACAATGGGACAAATTATCGCATATTCTTAATTCTAAAATTGTATCTGACGATCAAGAACATTCGAGTTTAACTTCGTCTTGTTATTCCTTCGTCGACAGTCAATCAACAGGCATATGGGGAACGCCTAATACGACAGCATGTACACCGCAGAGTCAAGCTAATAGAGGAGAACGCCTGAATCATTTGGCCAATACCACCATTCCACCGGGTAAGCAAGCATACACGAAAGAGAACATAGCAAATCTGTGCCGATGAACGAAAATAAGCAGATGCGGTGTAATATTTAGTGCCACCCGGTAATTCTCATTGCAACATCAAGAAGTCATCCCAGGTCCTTTCGAATTTTATCCGTCATGTTTGCGGCCTTTTTTGTCTAGCAGCTCCACTTCTGGAAGATTCTTCGAAGAAATAATATCAACACTCTTGAGAGAAGACGCATTAATACGTGTAGGAAATGGATATCTTAAGATATACACAGTTTCCCTATTAAACTGAATAAAACAGCAGTAGGAAAAAAAGCAATTCGGTCAGACATAGAGCCTTTCAATATTATGTGAAAAAACAGATGAACATACAACAATCAACTGTTTAATATTTACTGAGTCAGGCTCAGATATGAAACAAAGATCTACAGCTGATCCATTTAGATTCATGAAACAATACAGCAAAAAACAGGATGGTTGGACAGTCTCGTATACATTACGTTTACTTTTTTGTACGTGACACACAACTTTTGTAGATAACATTGTAGATAAAAAGAACCGACTCATTTGAGTGTCTGGATAGAACACACAAGGGAATTGCTAAATTACTAAGCTACTGCAATAAAACTGCTTACACTAATTAGTTTCAGCTGTAGCCAGCTGGCAGATTGGCGTGTAGTGTGTTATAACTGGGCAGTTTCTGTTTCACCCGTGGCCACTTTAGTGTTGACCAAGGTTACTTGATACAGACAAAAAAATTCTACTTGTCCAAAGGCAAAACTAGCTCTGTCTGAGGCTCGATTTGTAAATGGAAGTTTACGATTGTCACCCTGTGTTCAAGATTAAGATACAATGTAACATTACCATCACTGGTCCATGTACAAATCTTGTTTATTTCAACTTCCCCAGACAAACTGTCTGCATGGGACATTCAATGTTGTCGACTTTGCCAGCTGGATACAGCTGAAACTAATTAATGTGAGCAGTTTTATTGCAGTTCACTGCAGTAGCTTAGTAATCTAGCAATTCCCTTGTGTGTTCTATCCAGACACTCAAATGAGTCGGTTCTTTTTATCTACAATGTTATCTACAAAACTTGTGTGCCACTTACAAAAAAGTAAACGTAATGTATATGAGACTGTCCAACCATCCTGTTTTTTGCTGTATTATGCCCTTATTTTTAGTGGGACCTTACACAGTTTAAATATAATAAACAACTTCTACTGTCACTATAAGCAAATTGATTGCAACCATTTGTAACTCGCCCCCAAGTATGACAGAGACTATAGGGCTGAACCCCTATAAAGCGTTGTTTGTTCAGATTAATGATGAAGAGTGACAAGCATCGCTCCTTCTCTGTAGGACAAGCGAAGAAGGTTGCTGAACAATTGACCAACGTAACCTCAGAAGCTGGCAGTTTTGACGAAACAGACTTGACGCTAACTGTGGATGTCATCGATAATATTTTAGAAAGTGGAGTAAACGGCACCGAGGTTGATGTAGCAGAAGATGTGTTAATGAGTGTCGATAACTTGCTACACGTCGATCATGAAGTCTTGGTTACTAGTCAACAACATGAAAATACTGCCACACGGTAAAAACTATAATTTACAGCTCAAACTGATATCATTTCCTGAATCATGTTGGATCCTAGTCGTTCAATTGCATGCACTGGTTAGCTATTTGAATTATTCAGTATATACTAAAAGTTTTAGCAACATTGAATTTGTTTTACATTTATATAACATTTTAATAGTTCAGTTCGTATTGTATTATGTATTTGTAATGAGCAACATTATTTGCAACATGATGAAATCATGTACTGCAGACGGTGGTAACAATGCGTTCGCACTCGCTCTGATATAAAGATGAAAATGTAAAATCCTAAGCTATCTGCCAATGCTAGAAATCTTAAACTTTTTTTCGTATATGATCATCTTTACATTACATACATAATTGCAGTATTTCATAGACTCTGTGGTGTGTTGGTCAACAACAGTGTGTAAATCAGTCAGAAATACTATTGTAATATAAATATACTGATAGCAGAAAGCATACTTATGTATATGTTCGTATTCTTGAAGTTAAAGACTATTAATTCTGAATATTTTTCAGACTCATTGAATCCGTTGAGAAACTGTCCTTAACTGTAAACTTCGTTAATGATTCCATGGATTCCGGAAATCAGTCTGTCACCATAGAAACGGCTAATATTGCCATGATACTAGCAGAGATGGGTTCTGAATCTTTTTCTGGTCTTAACTTCCGGTTCTCATCGGGAAAAGTAAGTCACGTTTCCAGAAATCTATTTTGACAGCACGTACCCTATGCATGAGATGCATCAGTATCATACACCAGGTCATTCGCAACATCTCTATCTTTCATCATTACCGACTCAAATAGTTTTAAATAGAAAATCCACATGTTTGTTGAAACAGAAGGTTCACCGTGACAGATGACAAGAACGAACGCAATCATAAACTCCAGGAACTCTTAGTTGTAACTTTGCTCACATATGACATGAATACTCAGATAACATAATTACTAACGCGTAAACGATGAAGCATTTAACGACTGACTGCTCATGGTGTTCGGGACTGTCTTTATAATTATGAATTTGCACAAACATTTAGTTACAAAAAACAATATCTTTAATTTTTTACGCTTCATGACTGCACCGCTAAAAGTACAGAAACACAGGCCTTGCGAAACCAAAAACCCAATATAAGCTTATAGTGATGTATATTGCGTAGAATAAGAGAAGACTTCTCGCGAGATGTGGACCATGAAATAGAGATTTCAGAATTTTGTTGACAGTGTTCTATTTATCCTGATCCAGCATGAACTATCGAGAAGAACGAACTCTGATGACGTCATCGCTGAGACTGAATCATCCATTCACTTACCGATATCACTGCTTGATGGATTAGAACCAGACGAACGATCTCAGGTCAATCGAGTACAATTTGTCGTTCATAAGTTGAATACTTTCTTTAAGGTGAGTGAAAAGGGTTTAAATAGTAAAACTTTTCGGTGCCTTTTAGCTTCATGAGTTAGCAGGTCGATTTTATTCGTATTCGCTGATTGATACCTACAACTGAAATCAAACCATGAATGTTAAAAAACTATTGTTTTCACTGCCGACTAGAGTTTGCCTTGTAACAAAATTTAATTATCATTAGATTAATCCTAACTGATAATATCTGCAGGCTGCTGACATTAATCGTACGAATGCCGGATTCAGTCCTGTCATCGCAGCGAGTATTGGGGAGCTGAAAATCACCAACTTAACGGAGCCTGTCAGAATCCAAATACCTCGCAATAATCAGGTAAGGAGATTTGTTGACGTTTTTGTTTGTCACAGTTGCGTTGCTGTATTTCGTTATTGTCGCCGTGGTTTAATCTGAGTCCATGTGTCAATGATTTGATTAATTCGACATTCGGTACATCAGCTGCACAGTACCTTAAACATTTGATTTTGAAATCGGTAGGGAAGTCAGCTAATTGCATTACATTGTGTGGAGTTAAATTTGTACGGTGGTTCCGTGACAAGTATTGTGCCCTTCATAACAATGAATCCTCTGCAAAAAGTTTAGCTAATGACGCCATCGCAGTATATATTTTTTGAAAATCTAGGGACTGGCCTATGCAGTGATTTCCATTTCATAATGATTGTTTTCAAAGAATGACGTGACAAGATATTCCTATAACTTCTAAAAGAAGCGGTTTACATCCCCGCCCCTTGTACAAACGTACAGTGTTTTTGCACGAAACAAATAAGATCTTACATACATCTTGCAAATTGTCTGTTATCTTTGAGGGAGCACCTTGATTGTTTTTTATTTCATAGCCATAGTCTAACACCTTTAAGAGTGAAACACAAAATTATGGGATATAAAATCAATCCTAGGTATACTTCTCTATTTCATTATGCCATCAATCATTAGTGTAAATATTGACCGAAGACACTGCAACGTCTGTACTGGGGAACGTCAGGGTTATTCAAATTTACTATAACAGGATCCTTATGTAAATTATAGTTACAAAATACAAATCAAAATCACCAATATGGGCTTTCAGAAAATACACGCTTTTACACCGTTACAAGCTTAGATGATTGCAGTGAATCCTTTGTTTGGAAGCATGACACTTGTCCCGGAACATTTAAAAGACAGGTGTGACCTAAAGATTGAACGATTGCTGCTGTTGTCCCACAGGTAGTCAACTCTAACCTTTATAATGTTAGCTGTGCCTTTTGGAATTTCAATCTGAGAGGTAAGCGATACCTATATATGCACACGTACACGTAATAAATTTCCCGCGTGTATGTACAGTATAATTTTTTCAAGTGTCATAAAGTCGAGATATATTGAACCTTTTTATTGCACAGTGCCTATGCTATCTAAGGAGATAAACATACTTCCTCATTCTGTAGTTTTCAGTTCCAGCTATGTCCGAGACTCTAAGAATATTTTAACGAATAAGCCATGTTGATTTTGAGTGAAATATTTTGATATATAGTTAATGCGTATGTGTATAGTTATCGTCTACTCGATATCGGTGTATTTTTTCATCCTGAATAGATCAACAGTAACGGTGTCAATCTTGTGAGAGCTTATATTCTCATTGATTTGCACGTGTTTTCCATCTTTATGGAAGGGTAGTTTCAGAAAAAGATCAAAGTTTTCCTTTTGTCTGTGAGATCTTCCTTTCACATGCCTGCTGAGCTGTACAGGTAATATTTGATGAACGCAAAAACGAATTCAACATATGGACATTTGCCCTCCGTTTATCAGAACAACGAGCCATTGAGTAGCCTATATATCATGAGTGGCGCCAACTAACAATTTTGTGTGGCTACATTTTAAACATGAAGTTCTAATGTCAAGGGTCAATATTTTCCAGGCAACTACGCATGCACTCACTATCTTTCGAATAGTTCCAAACTTCTTTTGTAGTACAGGAGTGCCAATCAATATTCTGTAAAACTTTAAAATTCAGCAGACACATCGGCCTGTCATCGATTTCGTGCAATTCTACCGTAATTGCAAGATAAAATATTGATAATTGATATTGGAATAGCATATTAAAATATGTTATAGTACACACCAAGGCAGTGTAATTTTATGGTATATATTATACATGTACCAAATTTTGTTGATTTTGGGATGAAACATGAAATAAATACACAATATGAAGGTTCTGTTACTTAGCCCTTATCGTTCTTATAGTATTACTTATGTTTCCGTTTTCAAACAATTTTGCAGTCAGTTAATTTTGTGAACGTCTGTGTGATTATGTTACTTTTGCTCCATATCAAAGGCATGTCAAACATTCTCATATTCTTACCTATAGATGGCGCTGGTGCTTGGTCTGTAGAAGGCTGTGAGGTTTGGTCGGACGGTACAGATGGCAAGGGAACTGAAAGTAACACTACAGTTTGTGAATGCAATCATCTGACGAACTTTGCTCTTCTTGTCGTGAGTTCAAAGTCTCAATCTCTTGTTTGCTACTGAGCGTGATGGTTTGGTCAGCACTATCACGTAAAATGCTAACCGCTAGCGAACTAAGTCTGTAAATACTGTCTTTGCCAGCCACTTCCTTGAACAACGTAGCATATAACAGTGACATGTCCAAGTGAAAAGTTGACTTGCAATGCACGCCAGTGATCGATGCGACAAGTGTCCCTCTAAAATGAGGTACACTATTTTGAGTCATTTTCCTTAATTGTTGAAATTTGAAAACCGCCAAAACTAAGGTTTTAGTTTTGTATACGTGAATATCTGAAACTTTCAAGACATTTTTGTTGTGGTAACACATAATATATTTTATACCCATATACTATTGTATTAGAATATCTACGATAACGAGGTCGACGAAACCCATCAGAAAGCGTTATCGATAATTTCCTACATCGGTTGTGGAATATCCTTACTGGCGTTGTCTTTTACACTTGTCTGTGTCATCGTCTACAGGTAAGTGAACTTCAAGGGTCAGCATTGGCGTCCGTGCAATATTTTGACAATGTGATAATCATTTTAGTTACTGATACATGTTAGATGGGCAGACATGAGTATATGCTAGCAGTTGTTATACTTAAACGTGAGCGAAAACAATGAAATTTCAATTCTCACCAACTATTTCTCCAAATCATGTTAGGGCATTCCGGTAATAGACTCAGGTAGAGTATTTCACAGCAATCTTCCTTAGCAAGGCTGCCTTGCAATACATTTACTTTACTCTGAAACAGGAATGTACATTTTTTCTGTATCCTTGATTTTATCAGCAAGTCCGCTTCCTGCACGAAGAAATATATATAGAGTTCAAAGACACTAAAAGGATTAAGGTAGAATGCGCCTCGGGGACAGATATTCTGACTCTCAAACTTTACAATTCTTTTCTGATCTACCACTTGTGGGGGCTAATTTTAAAGCTTTTGGTAAAAGAAAACTTAGTTTTTTTCCGAAATTCGAAAATTTTATTTCTCTCCAGAGAGTTAACACACGGATAGTGGCCATTTTGAATTTTAATATCAGTAAATCTTGGGTTATTTGTTTCTTTAGTACCTAAATTTGCACTGTACGTGATCCCCGGTACTTATTCTTGATTTTGAAAAAGAATGGTCGAAAGATTACTTAATGAAAGTTTGAGCTAAATTTTGAGTCTTTCCCTTTCGAGATGCATACTACCGGGAAGATGTTTACGGTTTGTTTTTTTATTGAAATGAAATGTTTATTTATTGAAAACAAATGATTTATTTGTAAATATGTTCTATTAACAGCAATATTCGTGAATGAAACTAGAGAAAAATACAATTTTTTACTATAAGCCAGTGAAATTTTAGAGCAGCCATATTATCAATATGACTGGGTCACATGACTGGTCATGTGTTTGGTCATGTGATATTTTGTTCCCTAAAATGTATTTTTAAATATTGTGAATTATTTTTTGATAAATCATAACATTTTAGATGCATGTTTCTGCAAGGAAGACATATAGCAGGTGTTTACAAACATAATATGTGTTGATTTTTAAATACAGAATCATGTCAGATGCTGATGTTTGTGATTCATTTACTCTGCCTTTTGTGAGAAAAATCTTAAATTGGTACATCTATAAATAAAGTAAAGGGTAGTTATTATTACATCTATGTAAAGACAATGCCATGAAAATTGCAACTGTATTCAAATTTGCGTCATTTATTGGATTCAAAACACGTCCCAATACTTCAAATATTCATATTCTTTGCCAACTCTGGTCACATGATGTGTCATGTGATCAGTCACGTGACCTGGAAATACAAAACTTATGTATGAAAAAGTGGGAAATTTCATGGTGATTCAGAAAATATATGGTTTATTGGTACTTACTTAATTTTTAATCTAAGCAGTGTTCATGCAATGACCACACCAAAGCTTTTATCAATATTTACATAACGGGCCTGGTATATAGGAATACATTGGCCTTGGTAGTCAAGGGGTTAAAAGGAGCATAGTGGTTAGCGTTACTCTTTCTGCCGTTTCCAATTTTTCGGTGAAGACGTAAAATAATAGCTCCTATATACTTTTAGGCTATAACATTGATGTGTTCCGACTACATCATACAGTGCGACACTTTCTAATCACAAGATATATATAACAGTAACTTTTCATTTGAACAAAAAGGGTTTGTGATAATATTAGTGAGTAGCCATACGGCGGAAAACGTTGAAAAATTCTTACTTCATTTGTATTGATCATAGCCTTCACTTTCTCAAAATTACTGCCTCTGAAATCCTTGGTCCGCACTTAAATTTCATATTTCAAATTCAATAATAGATGATCACATCCTTGAATCACATTTTAGGAAAAAGAAAAATAAAGCTACGAAAATCCTGATCAGTTTATGTTCTGCCCTCTCCATGGCGTTGTTGATGTTCCTGATTGGTGCATTGTTTGTTGACCTTGGACCGAGAATACCTGGTATTTGTGCCACCATTGCTGTTTTACAACATTATTTCCTATTGGCTGTCTTGCTGTGGATGGCACTCGAAGCAACGTATCTGTATCTGAAATTGGTCAAAGTGTTTGAGAAGTACATCAAGAATTTCATGGTCAAGTTCTGCCTAATTGGTTGGGGTAAGATGGATTAAGATTTCACGACAGTTGATATTGTAAATATCACTATTATGAATATTCAAATTGGTATTTTCTCTGAAAGTACAAATTATCCGGTACGGAATTAGTTTTTCTGACTTCGTGTCTGGCTCAAACTAAAGCACCCATCAGTAGCTAGCGAAATGCTTCGCAAATAGTTATCACTTCTTGTTATCTCAAACACTTCTATTTCTCTGACGTGCAAATGGTTTGAACATTTGAATCGATATCAATTTCCGTGATTCGCTCTGTACATCTGTAACCACTGCTATAGAGATGCTTCCGTCAAACGTTGGTAATATTAATATTTAAAAAATGATTCATCAATTTTTGGCAGAACGGAAACTTTTTATATGATATTTTGCTGTGAGTTTAAAAATCAATGTCTAAATACTACATTTCCTTATTGCCTTCACAAAAATACCCTGAGTATATCAATCTTATGTTTTGTCATCTATAACTGTATTCTCATGATCCATGGATAAGTTAAACACTAGCATGACAAACGTAACTTCTTGCGTGTACGGGTAGGGGTAGTGCTATTTCAAAGTTGAACTACGGAAGTGCCCTGAAAGTCTTGATACTGAACCATGCACCCTCCAGGTTTTATTTTGGTACTGATGGTAGTGAACTTCCAAGGAATAATTTCAGCAATTTATAGTGTTTGATGACAGTTCGAACTATTATGTGGTCGTCCGATTTTCGCACTTTCAAAGTTCCATTTAAGTGAGTGGAGGGACTTAAGATAAAACAAATGAGACTCATTTGCCACCACGATCCCAAATGAAACTCTAAAGTTATGTGTTCAGTTATTGAACACATATTAGAACGCTTAACTGTAACACTTTTTGAATGCAGTTTAAGTGTTCAGTAAGAAAACTAGAATGTATGTGTTCAGGTTTAGAACATATAGTGTCTTTATTTTTGAACGCATTTTATATGTTCAAAATTACATGAAATAGAACACTGTTTACGCATCAGCACACTGTAACACTTTTTGAACACAATGTAAGTGTGCAGAGTAAGTAAATAGAATACATGTGTTCTGGAAAGCAGACCACCATGTACACACAGAAATGTTGTGACTGGCAAATATTGTAATGTGGCAAAATGGCATGTTAACTGGCCAGACTATAACGTTTGAGTTACAGTTATATTAGAAAATTGTTGCATGTTTAATGCTGAGCATTAGGAGTTACCGAACACTAGTATTTAGCATTCAGAACACTAGCATTCTATTTGTGATTTATAAAATTTGTGTTTGGACTCACGAAAATGGCCCGAAAATTTGCAACTGTCCAGTGTAAACACAAAAAGAGATAATTATTAAAATTAGACCTTAAGTGACTCACAATATTGCGAGAGAGGGTACTCTACGGCAAAAATATACTTCTGAGGAGTGTCATGTGCTTATCGCCGGGCCACGGTTCAAACTTGGTGCCTATTCAATGCCATTTTGCCACGATATACAATACTCACCGTAGCAGTCAAACTTTCTGTGTAAACAGCTATCACACCGTCACAAAATACTGGCAGAACTCAATCGCTAAAATCATAGAATGTGAAAATACCGCCAGCAACAAAATGCGTCGTCTGCAGCAGCGGCGCGGCTTGCATCTAATGTGCGCATGTTCAGAGGGGCCCTCGTGTGACCCGAGGAAGCCCGATTATCCGTGACGTCATACTCGGGACACCCAGGAACACAAGTGTTCATTTAGTTGGTAACACTAGTGTTCTCTGTTTGGCGTCCTATTAGAATACGAATATTCACAAATTGAACACCAGTGTTCTGGAAGATTTTTGTCTTCACGATTTTATCGAAATAAATAGTTTTAAGGTAGAGGGCGACGAATTCGGACGCGCACACGCTTTAGAACGTTTCTGCGCAGATTTAACTCCAGCCTGCCGCAAATGGGTTATTTTGCAGCGCATGTATTTAACATCACCT
>LD353512.1:0-15346 GCA_001465055.1 Ptychodera flava | reverse complement strand
TTATTTCATTTTTGCACTTGCACAACTTCAAAGAATATTTGTGCAAAGTTTCAAGAAAATGACACCACAACCTAATTTTGACGTAATTCGTAGTGCTTCACCTTAAGACATTTACGTCCTTTTATTATAAGCAATATACTTGAAAACTTTTTCAGAACTACCAACATTTGCCTTTGATTTCAAAAAGTGTTCACTGACTCGAATTCACATATATATGAGTCAAACAAAATATTTGTTCGGTTTGTTTTTGTTTCAGAGGAGTTTACTGGAGCAGAAAACAGACTAAAGACATCGTGATGTGTGTTTCTAAATAAAATAATGTTGTCTGGATAAAAACACGCGACACACACTGTTGTCAGTTGGTGTTAGAATGGCAGCGATCTATGGCTGACCACATCCATTCTATTTCTGAACACAAAAGTTCAATACTTGAACACACATGACACTTCCCGTGTGATCAAACTGAACGCATCCGACGCGTCATCAGCGTCCAAACGTTTAACTTCAATCGATAGGCATACCATTAATGGTATGCCTATCGATTGAAGTTAAACCAGCAAAATGACATTGGCAAAGTAATACAAAAAAATTACCAGGGCCTAAATGTACTTATGGAAAAAATGCAAGACTGGGAATACATTTGCATTTTAGAGTTTATTGTTTGTTTTTGTTTCATCATAGGTGTTCCACTTATGGTTGTGATCATTGTTCTGGCCGTGGATGTGCAAAACTATGGATACATGTATAATGACAGGATGTAAGTTATGCTATGTTTTGACTATGACGTGCGATTTTAGATTACTTTGTACTCGAATAAATAGGCTAATTGGTCGATTAGACATTACTTAATGTCTGCCAAAATGATTGATCAATTAATTGACTGATTGGCTCGTGACGGAATGATAGTTTTATGTTTGGTTATTTATTTATTTATTTATTTATTTATTTATTTATTTATTTATTTATTTATTTATTTATTTATTTATTTATTTAATACTTGACTAACAGCCTAACTGCCTGACAAATTGACAGACTGACCTACTAAACTGTTCGGAATTGTAATGTGGTGTCAGTATAGTGCAGGAATTTTTCAGAGATTTTATTAATGCATTTCCATTAATTTAACCCGTATTACATGACTTGGTATTCAGTTTTCTAATAGATCACTCAGCCAGTCCCAGTAACAAAGTAAAGTTATAGGAGTAAACACCGGTGATTACTTCATGTTTCTCAATCTATCATTATTTTGTCAGTTGCTGGTTGTCACAGTACGCCTTCTACGGTGCATTCTTGGTTCCTTTCGGCGTGGTTCTCATCTTCAACAGTGTCATCTTCTGTCTTGTCATCCACCAAATATGTGGTCTCAACTCCAGGGCGCTGACTGCTAGTGAAAGGTTCAACATTCAGGCACAGTTAAAGGCGGCTATCGGTTTGATGGTATTGCTCGGTCTGACCTGGACATTCGCCATATTTGCTATCAGTGAAGCCAGCCTCGTTTTCATGTATCTATTCGCAATATTCAACTGCCTTCAGGGATTGTTCATATTCGTATTCCACTGCGCGTTGAAGACAGACATCCAAAATGGTTGGAAGAGGACTTTCTGTGGGCAAGACAAAGCTCCTTACGACTCAAAGGGTAAGCGATGAAAATCATCTGCAGTAAAAAGTGGAGCTTGCCAGTTAAAGGTCTGATTGGTCAGTCTTTCTCTATCACTTCTTGTCATTTCTAGTCACGTGACCTTCAGAATTCTTTGGCAAATGTGTAGCCTCTGTGGGCACGTATGAAGATGTTATGCACAAGGAAATAATTCACAATTTTTGTTATTCTTTATTTTATCGAACTCTTTCATTGTATTTTCAGTTCTTGATATTATATTATATTTTTTTGGTTAAAGAATGGAAAGGAGCCGTCAAGTTTATTGAAATTGTTTTGTTTTTCTTCTACAGCAAGTAACAGAACGTCGTCGTCGAACGGCATATTCAGCACCGCTCATAAATATCAGGTGAAAGACACGGACAGTAAAACCGCCCTGAACTCTGGTAAGTTCTGAAATCGAAGAAATCCCCCAACATAAAAACCAGCCATGTATTATTTTCTGTGCTCCTGGTTCACCAGACAGAAAGATCCGAGTCCGTCGCTTGAGAGGGGGCGTAGAGAGCGCCCTCGAGCGACGGATCTTTCAGTCTAGATATTCACGGTAGCAACACTTTCCACTTGTTCACAGTTTTGGATTCGTTTCTGACATAAATCATTAATGATTTACCGACATCACAAACCTAGGAGTAACGCAACAATTTTTGATATCACAGCAGACGATAAATTTCAAACACACAACTTCTGAATTTTGAATCTGTCTGGTATTTTCAGATTCTACGACCGCAACATGAGAGGCTTGCCTTCGCTAATAGTCGCCAGGATGGCAGTACCAGAAGGAAGATATTATCATTTACACGGAACTTAAAATATTCTGCACCCGAGACAAACTATGTACGCATCATAAAGAATATTGCCTGATTTTTTTTGTATCTTAGGGTATACAGTTACAGTATTATATTTCAGTGAAGGCATATAGGTACAGACACATAAACGGTACATACATACATACATACATACATACATACATACATACATACATACATACAGATAGACAGACAGACAGACAGACAGACAGACAGACAGACAGACAGACAGACTACTTGACAGACACAGAAATTAAACTAGGAATTGTCGCTTTACGCAAGAAGGCTACTGACAGACAGTTAAAATGTTAAGGCTTCCTATCTACCTTTTGTGACACTGCACTGGTTATGACAAAGGCAGTTCCTTCAGCGTGGAAACCTTGCTAGCTTAGACGGATTTATTATTAAGTTAATGTTTACATAACTTATATATTTTACTCTACTTTATAAATACCAAAGATTTATTATCGTTGCAAGGAGTTCTGCGCATGACAGTAATCTGTAAATTTTAAACCATCTTACAAGCCAGACGATATGTCTAAACTGACAGGATATGATAACTTATGAATCGCAGATAACATTGATGTAGAACTTACAATTTATTAATCATAATAATTTATATATTTCTCAAATGATACGCCATTTGTTTTCCACACATGATTCGGTGTATACTAGTGTACATGAACTTGCAACTCCTTTGTATGACATCACATACTGGCATTTTCGTTGGCGTGTTACTTTCATAACTGTTTTGATGGATTGGCAGAAGAACGTGCTTTTCTTTTCTGAGATAAGGAAAAATTGATGGAGGTGACAGAATGTGTTGACCTGCTCAGATGAATGATAAACCGGAACACACAACCGCAAACGTTATGCCGTATAAGGTCATTCAGGGATTATTTACTTGGATAAGTGTATCACTACTTTTGACACCTGTTTGAATATCTATTGTAAAGTAAGACAAATAAACATCTTTGTAATATCAGTGATATAAAGTAAATACTGTAGATAAATACATATTTATTGCCATACACAACCTAATGGGTACTTGGGAACATTTACCTCCAATATTTACTACTCAAATCTACCTTTTCTTTGAAAAAAGTTCAACCGGAAAAAAAATACGTTCGTGTAAATGAAAGTTGTATTGTAGTCTGCAGTATAATACATGGGAATCTTCCACTATGGACTGCTTGTTATGGATAAACCTTTAGAAACATAACTTACTTTTCCCGACGAGTGACGGAACTTGAGTCCGGTAAACGATTCGGTATTGATCTCTGCTAAGGTCATTGCGATGTTTTCTGTTTGTATGGTTACAGACTGGTTTCCAGTATCGATGGAATCATTTAAAAAGTTTACAATCAAAGATAGTTTCTCCACAGATTCGATGAGTCTGAGGGATAGGAAAATACAGGAATTGCCCACCGTTAAGAGTTGTACATTTTAATCGATGTGGGATAATGCCTACTTGATTAAACATTATGCAGTATTGCCAAAATGTTAACACGAGAACGTTAAATTATTTTGTGAAACATCCTGTGTGTTAGATACGGGGATGATATAAATACTCTAACGGACAGGCATAAATGTTCATCTCCGTATCTGTGTCTTAAAGTTATAAATGTATTTCGGTACAATATATCACTTGTATCCAGGCATCGACAATAGTCTCGCTTTTCTTGAAAATCATGAAACAAGTTAAATGATAGAAAGATTGAACTACCAGCGGACAAATTATCCCCTCCAATTTACCAATACTTTACGGCAGGAAAGAAGGCTGGGGTAACATAGTTGCGAGAGGGATTTGTAATGTCAACGGAAACCTATTTTTGTGATTCCATGGGGCAGTGAATGTAAACTTCGGAGCACAACGCGTATACAGACTCGTGTTCGGTAGTCACAGACCCTGTCACGTCGATGAAATTACTAATGGGGTTTGTACTGAAGATATATCCTCCCTATGCCTGAGTACAGATTCGGATCTTGAAAAACTCATTGGTATGTGTCCCCAAAGCTGTATGTAAATCTCGCTACTTAAGTACACGCCAAGACACCAAATCGGCCATTTTAATGTTTTGGACAAATATACTGAGAAACTACGCAAACGATCAAAAGGTTTACAAGCACAACATTTTTTTGAAATAATAGAGAATAAACTATAGTTTCATGATTTCGTGCAGTACACCAACCTTCAATCGCTATTTTCACGTTGTTTATAACTTACTTGTTATCAATCAATAATTTTCTAGCTATAAAGAACTTCGAAAGGCGGAAGCAGACGGAGCTCCATCAGTCCCTTGACATAATCAAAACCGTAGAGACCTCGTTCCTTTCATCTACAATTCTCTCGCATACCGAGAAAATGTATAAACTTTTGTATTTGATTGGCTGCTGCCTTACTTATTACCTTGAAGAAGCATGGCCACTTTTCTGACTGGCAACCAAGACTCCGAGATCGACGTGTAGCAAATTATCGACGCTCAGAAGCACACCTTCGGCTACCCCAATCTCGGTGCCGTAATCGTCGCTTCCTAAAATATTATCGATGACGTCAACAGAAAGCGTGACGTCACTCTCTTCGAAACTGCCCGCTTCGGAGGTGATGTTTATCAATTGTTCGGTAACTTTCTCAGCTTGTCCTGCAAAAGGCATAAGAGTTAGCGGCTAATCACCAAGGTTTGTGCAACATTTTGACGATAACGAAGGATTAAATGCAAGATTCCTTGCTTTTTAGGCAAAAACGTCATGGTCTTATTGGGTGTCATATGACAATCTTATCCACATTGCGTACATTTTCTTAACGATAGTTGAAAAGTGATTTTTTTAAAAAGAGTAAGAGAAGGGGATGAGAATTCTAAACCTGGTTACGGAATATTCCCCAAACGCAAGCGAGAGTCTGGAGACAGAAGTGCGAATAGGTAGTTGTATTTGACACATATTGTGGCAGAGGCAAGCTCGAGCACGCGGGTAGATGTAAATGTTTCTAGGTTCATCTGTGAGTGCCTACCTGGTGGAATCGTAATTGTACTCAAATGAAGCAGGCGTTGGCCCCGGCTTGCTTCTGTCCGCGGTATACATGCCGACGTGTTCGCCTCCCCCCACACACCTTCAAATTGACTGTAGGGAAAACTTGAAAACGACATGCAGTTTTGATTTAGGTCATTGCAACATTAGACAAGCTATATAATGACGTAATACAATTTATATAATCCTTAATATTGGACATTCAAGAATTATTTCAAATTTAAAGTTAGGCTTCCTGAGATACCGGGGGTACTTACAAATTATAAAATGACGTCGGAAAATGTTCACTAGACCTATAAATGTTGACATGGTGAACTTTAAGTAAAGTCTATCGTTCCAAATAAAAGCAAGATAAAAAAATCATCTTTCCAAAGTTTTTTTATCGTTTATTATAAAACATATGAAAATTCATATAAAAGCATTAGTGAAATGCTAACAAATAAATACAGTATTATGAATGACGAAGAACTATAAGAACTATGGATTTTCCAAAAGCTGCCAACACAGTTAACCCTATTGGTTTGTTTCTCTAATTCTTATCTCAAGACATTAATTTTTGAAGATGATTTATATCGGTGTCTTTGTATTAAGTCGCCTAGTATTTATGATTACTCCAATCACGATTAAAACAGATTACAAATATGTGTTCCTCATCGATGATATTCTCCCTTACTTTAGTAATATACTATTTTATGTTGTTGTTTCGACATGTACTCTGATATATCCCAGATCAATCTAACAGCTATATTACGGTGCAAAAATGTATTCTCTATTGTGCTGCCTTAACAATGGCCTTATTTTAGTTTCCAAAATTACGTATATTTGTTACATGGAGTAAGTCAATATAAAAGTTTACACTGAAATTCTTTTAATCATTTTTTTGTACACGTGTTTACCCAGATCGCAGGATAGTCACATTCTCACTTGTAAGTTCTCAAGTCATTTCAAAAGTTTGTATTTCGTATGTATTGAGTGTTCTTTATGGGAATAGAATACAAGGTTTTCAATGTAAGCCTGTTAATTGATATCTTAGAATTGTTGAACTAAACACAATGCTCATTCTCATCTGCAGAATGCACGAAAACTTTAATTTAGCCGAAAAACGAACTATCATATCTTGACAAGCATTTTTTGTGCGGTCAACATATTTACATAAAAGTTGGGGAGTATAGAAGACATAACGACAGGAAGTTAACATAAGAATTTGTACGTTTCAAATAAATTGTTGTTATTTGGTAAGTTAAAATAGGATTACGGTAATATAATCTATGTCAACTTTAATTTTATGTTATGTTTCATGGCGAGAATCGCTTACACTTGACATTTCACATTAACATGCTTTTACACACTAAAGGTGAATTAGCTTTCAGTCTTCCAAAACTCAGCTTCTTAAATATACAAAATAGATGTATTACCTTCATGTTTTGTGATCACTCAAATGCTTAATACTAATCTTATGTGTAATAACATTAAAATATGTAGTGTTGGCATAAAACGCTATCATGCTTCATCGTACATCTGCTTATTAGTTAAGTATTTCATTATTGGGTATTAACACATACCATGTCCTCCATGCCCCACCATCGCTTTTGTTTCCGTAAGGGCATTCCGCTTGGCCATTGAGACAGACACCAATACTCGGCCAATATATAAGAACCCTGTCATCCGAAGAGATCTCAGGCAAACATATCCTTTGCGGTGACGGCGCAGAACCTGAAAGGGTAGTAATTGGGATTTCTGGCAGCCGAAATGCAAAACACTGAAAACCTCGAGATAGAAATTGATTTTTTGCATGATCACCGATAACATTCAATCAAAGAAATACTTTATAATGTGCTTGAAATACAATGATTGCGGGAAATAAGTTAAAAGAAAAGTTTTAACTCACGTAATTGACAGCGAGGCTTTGGGATCAATTCTGAATATTCACCGCCATCCATCTTGAAATAGCTACTTTGTTCTCTTCCAGATTGTGCATTGCTGTGAAAACTACAAGATTCTATCAAAATAAGTCATTTAGAATTGTCATAAGTTCGGTGAATCCAAACTCTTTAAAGTTCTTTAAAATATTTGGCATACTTCTTTACGAATTTCGTAGTCTTTTGACAAAATTTTAAAAAGGGACAGAGGTACGTATAGTCTAAAACTGGACATGCTCTTAAACTTGCAAAGTGGCAATGTTTTGGTCGAGTTAAAGTTTGGCCAAAGAATGACAGCCTAATTAGTATTGCCGATTTTATTTTCCATCAAACTACGTAAGCATCTAAAGATTCAGCGTCGGTTTTTTCCAAAATTTCTATGTAAGAATTATGGAAGTTTTTGTTTACGAACCACATTTTGCAGCAAAGAACAGGATTAGTCGCTGTGACAATGTAAGTGTGTTCCCCCTCTCCACTTAATTCGTATTCTTCCTCTTCCTCTTCTCCTTCATCTTCCTCCCCTTTCTCTCCTGCTTTTATTTCTTTTCCATCAGTATCGCCGTCATCATCATCACCATCATCATCATCATCATCATCATCATCATCATCATCATCATCATCATCATCATCACCACCACCACCATCATCATCTGATGCATCTGATGATGATAGTGATGGTGATGATGGCGGTTGTGGTGATGATGACGACGACACCGATGATGATGATATTGATGGTGACGACCTCGACAACGATGATAGTGATGATGAAATTGGCGGTGGTGGTATCGATGTTAGTTGTGAAGATGTTGACCTTTGATTTCTTTCGCAGGGCACAAGAGTAGACCACGTTGTTTCACTCATTTCAACTTGTGCAACATCAATCCATCTGCATTGGTAACTCTGAACATTTTGCTCGCTACTACAGCCTACCCAGAGACTCTTGACATCTGCGTCTGTAAAGCTGGCATTTTGTAATAAGTGGTTCCGAAAAAATTCAAATAATGAAATATTGGAACAAGGCAATAATTGTCCGACGAATTCTGAGCTGTCTTGATAGAAACATCGCCAATGATTTATCGCATCCAAATTTGTAACAATTTGCTGACAGGTATCACCTCCAATCTGAAGTACGTGTATATCTGAAAAAAGCAAAAATCGATGTTCTGTTATTCATGACGAGGAATTGTTGATAGTAACGTGATTTACAAAGCGATCTAAGAATCTTTGAATTACTTCAATTAGGCTTCACAAAGTTGCAATCTCAGTTAAACTGATCCCATAAAATTACTCAAGTTTGTCAGAAAATGGAGAGAGAGAGAGAGAGAGAGAGAGAGAGAGAGAGAGAGAGAGAGAGAAAGAGGAGGGGAGAGATTCTCTCTCTCTATATATAGCATGCAATATGTGCTCCTAAAGAGTAGAACTAAATAACAAACTATCTTACACACACACACACACACACACACATATATGTATAGTCGACACATATTTCGGAGAGAAACAATTGAACGCGACGCAGACTTTGAATGCGGACACATATTTCGGAGAGAAACAATTGAATGCGAACACATATGTTGGAGAGAAAAAATTGACTGTGACGCAGACATTGAATGCGAACACATGTTGGAGAGAAACAATTGAATGCGACGCTAACATTGAATGCTCACACATAAGTCGGGGAGAAATTCTAAGTCGGGGAGAAATTACTACATACGAAGAACACATAGTTTTGGGCCACCGCCCCCAGCTCTCCTAAAGACAAAAATTAAGTTTTGTCAACATTAATGGTGTACATTCATTTGCAACAATATTCATACAATTTGTCAAACAAACGCTGAAGTCCTTTTCTTTTAGAACTAACAAGTGTGAGATCGTCAGTAAATAATAAATACCTTATTTTCAACGGACCGATTTCGACACCAGAATACCGGTAAGTGTTGGTTCCAATATCATTGACAAAAAAATCGTAAATAAAATAGGGGACAGTACTGACCCCTGCTGGACACCAAAATTACAATTAAGAAAATCACTCATACCTTTTGATGACCGGACACACGACTATAAATTTATATACATTAATAAGATAACTCTAAAAATTTTATATTACAACTCACATTTAAGCAATTTATAAAATAAACAGCAATGATCGATGCCATCGAGCTCCATTTGAAGGTCAATAAATGCTAAGTATAATCTAATTTTTTTATGAGCCAAGTAATTTTGAAATAATAGTGTGTAAAATGAAAATATTGTCTGATGTACAGTAATTATATGTAAACCCCGCCTTTTCATCTTCAATGGGATAGTTCTTTTCAAGTCAAACACGAAGTCGATTGTCTAAAATACTACAAAAGACTTTAACCGTTATTGGAAGCAAAGTGACCCCCCTATAATTACTGGCACAATTCTTATCACTTTTTTATGAATTGGTGCAGAGACACCTTGTGCCAAAGCAGTTGGAAAATTTCCAGACTCAAGGACAGCATTGAACAACTTACACATCATCTCTTTAACAGGATGGGCACATACTATAAAAATATCAGGTGACACACCCTCGATACCTGGAGCTTTATGATACTTGAGTTTGTTGACACCAACATTCCACTTCCTCAATTACAATAGGAGAGGTCAAAAATTCTAACTCAACATCCGTAATTTCTCCATTACTTTGAACGTTGTCAACAAAGCTCTTAATCTCATTGTAAAATTGAGTAAGGTCATCGCTTTCAAAACCTGGAGTATTTAGTAAAGTGGAAAAGTAATTAAACCACTCATTATTCAATATGCTCCGAGATGGCTTGGCTGATTTACCCTGAATAGGTGACCAGAATAGCTCAAGATATTTTTCATATTTTTGGTTTGGATTAAAGACTCTGACTGTGAAATATCAGTTAAAATACTTACCATCATGATCATATAATTCTGTTTCTTCTTTCAAATGTGAACAAAACTGATAGGCTTGATCTGCACATGCGCAGAGCAAAACAATGAATAGGTCCGGGAAAAGGTGATGTCTGGCCATTCTGGACTGAAATATGAAAATAATTTTGTAGGAACAATCAAACGTCTGCCATTGACTTGAATGCACAACACACGATGGCTGACATTTTGTTGATGTACTTTTTACTTTCTCTGTAATATGATTAGGAATCTCACTTGAAAATTGTTTACAGTTTATGTCTCACACCAGGCTTTCGTTTCAAACGAAACAGCATCCCTCTTCCATACTTCCCTTTTTTGCGCATTATGAGCAGGTCAGATCACGAACTGCAGAACACTGACGTCTACTTGACCGGTAGGCCATGCTACTACAAACGATCAATTGCCTTGAATAAATAAAAGCCGAACATAAAAAATAAATCAAGCTAGAGTGGAATCTAAAAGTAGAACATTGAGGTAGGGAATAAAGTTACACAACAATTAAGTTCTCTCTGTATTGGTCAACAATAAGTACTGTTATAACTATCATTTATTAAGTTGTATTTGAGTGAGATATGTTTTTATTTTATTCGGAGGCAAACACCATTGTTTAAGCGCAAAATATGTCATCAACAATACAGTGCAGTGGCTTATATTCTCGCCACCTGTACGTGAATTCCTTTGCCCAGTTATTTAAATCTCAGTGTACTTGGCAGCCTGCCATACCATTAAGTACTATTGAGCAATATTGTGTGCATATCTTAATGGCTTTAAATTTTGAATATCCGAGTATTGCTAGGTATATGAAAGTCACCGATACGTTACAGTATATTGTAGTACCTATGAAAAAAGTTTTTAAAAAACACACTTTAAGTTTATGATCATATTTCATCACTGGTTGATAATGCCTGTTTCTCGACGGTTTTCATAGGAACTGCTATCGCAATGAACGCAAACTCCTAAGGCATTTATACATTGTGTGTTTACGTCATTGATATATTCAGCCGTCTAACAAGCTGTCTGTGGTATTTGAAGCGGAGAGGATATGGCGCTTTGTTTTGAAATGGCTAAATCATTTCTTCACCAAGCTACTTGCAGAAATATAATAGACACAACCAAAAGTTTGGTTTTATTTTAAACCCATTTTATTCCAAATTCTCGGAGAGCAATACCTGTCCCGTTAATTGTTATTGGCCCAGGTATTAGGACACCTTCAAGAAATTTCGTGTTTTCCCGGTTTTAGATTCACTAATTGTTCGGATGCGGAAGACCAATGGCACTGAATGACTGGAATTACGTCCAGTGACAAAGGAACGAAAGAAAATCAGAAAACAAGGAAAAATAGAACTCAAAACACCAACTCCCCAAAACAAAACAAAACGAAACGAAACGAAACAAAACAAAACGTAAAGGAAGGAAACTTTTTATCGTCTTACATGGAAGACATTTAATCGCACGGTCAATCGCTGAAAGCGGCAAAACAGAAAAGTCTAATCATAATCAGCAAAAAATAAATTTAATGACTGATCTGACAATGAGAACAAAATTTAGAAGGAGGCTTGCTGAGGTACTTGTTAATAACAAGCATTTCAGCAAGCCTACTTCCAAATATTAACATTTCCTGAAAAAAAGTTAAAAGTGACTACATGGAGACCTTATCTAGACAAGAAGTAGAGGTTCGTAATTCGAAAATAACTTATTCTGTTTGTCAACGTTCATGAGTTTCGGTTCATGGACTTCTAAGCATTTTCTTGACGCTAAGGTTTTGCGCTTTGGCATGGATGTTCAAAATAGCAAAATTATACAAATTTTCAATATATGACATGAAGTATTGTAATTAACAGTTTTGATATATTCATTTTAATAGCATTCTTCAACAACAACTGACAACACAACGAACCTGTTGTCAACAAATCATACGAAAAGTTTGATCGATAATAACCATCAAAGAAAACCTCGCTAAGAATGATTACAATTGTCAATAAAATTATCAATCCTCACTTCTATAAGTGAAGAAACTGTCTGGAGACTCTTATTCAAGAAAAAGTTCACGGGTTTGACGATTTGAGAAATACGTTCTGATAGCATTTTTATGCTTGCAGCAAAATATATATGTGTGTGTGGGGGGGGGGGTGGCGAAAGTTCTGAAACTCATATAAACAGCCTTGTGTTCATTTCATATAGATGGTATTGAAAAGCCTAGGTCATCGGAACTGCGTGCAAAGTTTGTATGGGACCCATACAACCGTGTCTCTAAGGCACATAGCAATTGATGAAAGTCAAAACATGTACATCGTGAAGTTTAAATGTTGCAGCTATGTTAATGTGATGCATCTAGATATCGTGCATGAAAATGATTTGTTTGTAAACAACGCAGATCCGACGACCCCCTCCCCCTCCCTCTAAGTTATGTTATATGTATGAGAGAGCGAACTGAAGACACCTGAGTGTCATTGTTGAATGTCAAATTATATACGATGTCATTTTATATCTGTCGACAGCAAGTCGAGGCTTTTGTAATGATTTTGGCCACGTTGCAGGTGCATCTGAAAGGAATTTTATGATGTCAAGACAATGTTTTGAAGTTTAGACGTTTCATGTTTCAGCAATATTCATAAGAATTACATTAGTCAAAGTGCTTTATCTGCAACTTTTATTCAGCTAAAATTCCTCCGTAAAGGACGGCATGCAACGCATAGACGCATTACTATAGTCCAGTGACGTAAAATGGAAGCCTATGTTTGTAAGTTACCAACCACACTGGAATTTTGTTGCTTTAATCTTCAAAACATGCAAAGCTAAATACTTAGTGAAAAACGATTGCACGGTCATATGTTATCGATAGTAAAGTTGGAAGGCGTTCACTTACCTGCGAGGATTTTACTTCGCCTAGACTGTCTGTCGTTTACCACCCGCGGCCCGGTACGTCTGTTTGATTTGGTAAAGTCTGGTCTCAGTCTGTCAGAGTCTGTATTTATATGACCTCTAAATAACATACAGCTGACACTCGATATTCGTAGAACTCGACTTGAGCTTTGAACGAAACTGATTAACTGGGCGATAAGTTTTAACTCTTGTGAAGGCTGGTGTCCAGATTTGGCTAGAGTCCTTGCAACTGTGATGTCTGACGCATATTACAAAAACCCTCAGATCCGAACTGCTCTGAAACGTTTGTGGTCACGTTATATGGGACCATCCACGAATGAATTATAATACAGTCTGACATTTGTAAGACCTAGTAAAACACAGGTGTGTCACACCACTTAAAATATTTATAGCTACTACATTTTTATTTATCTATGACTACAAGGGAAGTTGGAGTAAGATTAAGTATCGTTCTGTTTTGTTTCCCTTTTTAAACGATTGATTTTAAATTAGGTACGCATATCTTGGAATGATTCAACGTTCGCAAAACTGTTTCATAAAATTATTCTGACACAAATATAATTTTTTTATGGGGGAGGTTTATTAAGTCCCCAGTAAAGGTAGCTGCGATAAATAACTTTGATTCAATATGAATAATAAAACAACAGTCGACAATATCAATAGAATCTAGAATACAAGGCTAGAAGCAGCATTTATACAATTGTTCTTGAGAATATACAAACAGAAGAATTGAGAAATTTAAAAAAATCCGTAAAAAATTTGAAAACCTCTCTTAAAAGGTGTATAATTTGGCAGTGCGTGTTAGCGACACATGTTTTCAAATCAATATTTCTCATCAAAGATGACAGAAAGTCTCTCATACTATGTTTAAAAAAGGAGAGAATCTCCAGTTTAGTATGGTAACTTTACTATACGGATGAAGGGGTTCATAAATTTACTATTAATCAAAAATAATTTTGGTCAAAAACTTGATATTCCTTTATGAAATGTAATTCCACTTTGCACGTTGTTTTTCTTTGATAATTTTGTCGGTAATGATGCCTTGAATCATTTTCAAAGGGACCACCTTCTTGACGTCATTCCTGGGTCCGCTAGATGGAATCTGGGGAAGGCCAGCAACTTTCTGAAGCGGATCGAAGGACACCCTATCTGGGCCAGTATACAAAAGTAATAAATCACCCTTGCGAAATAACTGGCCAATATCCCGGTGGAAAAATTGATTTGTACAAACAATATCATGTGTGTGCTGTTTGATAGTCCTGTAGTCGGGATTGACTTGATCAGCGAAAAATGGGGCTACACGAGGAGTGGGTCTATGTGTATATACATGAGGTAAATTCCACGGTTGGTGGTAAATGGGCGTTTCAAATGGGGGATTGTCGGATGGGTCTTGTACAGCTCGCAATCTCGGGCGCTTAACAATATCCTTGTGTCTGCCACTTTGAGGGTGCCGCTTGTTCTTAGAGGGGAACAGATTTGAATATTCCATGACCTTTTTTTTCACGGGGCTACTGTAATTTGTGTGCGATACAGCTTGTTTAATATAAATGTATCTGGTATGATCCAACAATCCATTTTTTGTACACACACACACACACACACACACACACACACACACACACACACACACACACACAAACGCATTTTTCTGAAGAGCTCTGGACTGGCTAACCTTTTGTTCAGGTAACTAAAAGTTCAGAACTGATCACGAAACGAACAGGTATACACAGCCTTTGCATTGTCTGCGACTGTGCATTCGCTATCATTCTTACACACACATGTACATGCGATGTTAAGCTTGACAGAATCAATATTGATATCATGGCCCATATCTGATATCACACTATGAAAGATCTACAATAAAAATACAATCTACACCCAGTCATTTTTTTTAGTGAAAGGTTGTCGTTTATTTAATTGTATTAAGCATCACTCTCCTATATTTCTCGAGCATGTTGACAATGTATGGGCCATCAACAGGAGTCGCACCTAATTCTAAACCGTTTTGCCAGCTTCATATGGCGGGGTAGGAGCGTGGTCTTATTTTCGAGTTCTGCGCACATGGCACTGTCTTTAAAAAGACCGATCAGGTAAATTTCTGCAGCCAGGTGAAGTTCATTCAAACCCTGAAGTGTAAA
>LD353509.1:746-11011 GCA_001465055.1 Ptychodera flava | reverse complement strand
GTTCAACAAGTGCATATCATGTGTTCAATCCTTTAACACACTTATCGTTGAACGGCGTCCATGCGTTCAAAAGTGTTACAGCCCTTTGAACGCGTAAATGCGTTCAAATTTTTGAACACATTTCATGTGCTACGTGTGTTCAGATATGGAACACCATGTGTTCAATATAATGTCTGATGAACACATAGTGTTCAAATTCTGCACACGTGAGTTCAAAAATTGAACGTTGGTTGAACACGTAGTGTTAAATTTCTGAACGTCTAGAGGCGTTCAAAAAGTGTTACAAAAAGGCGTTTAATTGGTGTTCTATCCTTGAACACTTAACTTTACAGTGTAGCTAACGAATGCGAAGCATAAACTTTCATTCCCTCATTATGCTCTGCGTTACCGAGCCATTCACTTCCGCTTGGAGGCACTTCGCGGGCCTACACAAGTGGACCTCGATCTGTCCCCTCCTGAATGATTTCTCTGAAAAACTCTGCCTCACGACACTGTAGACCGGGTCATTTGGCTTTGTCTCTACATAACGAATTTCACTAAAATACCCGCACCATTGGAGCGAATCAGGCGCGCGAGCACCTGAGCGACTAAAAATGTAAGCACGGGTACCGTGATAGTATAACTCAACTCAGAAATACCTGCCTGCATGGCCGCTGTCCGCTCAACGGGCGGCGGTAGTCCACCTAGCATCGCGTCGTTTTACAAGTACACGTCTTCCGACCAGGTCTTGAGAGTGTTGCCAATTATTGATGTTTTATGTTGGCTTGATGTATTCATATTTTACATCTTCATGGCGTTTTTTTTTTCAAGGAAAAAATCAGATAGCAGATAGAAACCAGACGCACTTCCCTGTTTGTGTTGATCGACCGTTGGGCGAAAAGAATATCCAAGCTGTCCTCCCTCGAAAAAGTTATAATTGTGTATTTGCGTGTTGCTATTGTTTTCATTTTACGCTTTATTTCTTTGCACTTCAAACAAACAGTTTCAGCTACATTGTTTTTTGGCAAAAAAACTGGCAACGAACAAACATCTCCGGCTAAGTTCCTTGGCTTTGGGTCCTTGTGAAGACACGTACACTACGGTTACGTCTCGCCATGGCTAATCAGCTCAATAAACAAAACAGTCAGATGAATACACACTTACAAAATACACAACATCACACAATGTACGCCAACAAACAAAATATGAACGACAATTCGAGTCACTTTCCCTTTATTGATAAGAATCATTTTGTTCATACCGGTATCATGTAGTAACCATTATATAGCATCGGTATTTTCATTCACTTTACTTTGGTGGAACAGAATTCAAAAAAAAATGATCAACTCAATGAGCCATCTTCAATTTGGCATTGCAGGCGTCATTGGCACCTTATAGCAAGGTACGAAGAAGTAAATAACAGAGTTGGTTCAGTTGGTTTACCAGAAGAATTATATAAAATGAACCGGTCTCGATTGTCAATTTAGGCAGACTGAGTTCAACCTCTAATGGTGATGCCACGGCGAGGGACCGTGGTGAAGCAAAAGGTAGGTAACTAAACAAGATAAACACAGAAGTGTTTGTCCTTAAATGTTGTTGCCGATCGATAATTTAATCTTTACTTGTCACTCTGAACACCAAATCTTGATCGTTAGTAAGCAAGAACTTTTGAGGCATATACATCGAAAAATACAAAATCAACTTTATTTCGTCAAGTTGTCTCACCATTTTTGATTCCGTTTAGTAAACGTAACTCTATCTTCTCGCTTACAAAGAAAACTCGTTTTTGATTCGCTGAATGACAACGATATGTAGTCCCGCTAGAAGGCATTTACATTGCAACCACAGCTTGAATGTTAAGTGACCATGTTTTGCGAACAATTATCAGGCTAATATAATCAAGTAAATTTATCAAAGCATGGAGGTCGTCAAAATGCTCGCTAATTGACCTTATTGTGTTGCTGTGTCTTTCTTTTTTTTCGTTGCGGAATTCCGAGGATTTCAATATTATTACGACAACTGTACTCCCGTAGATAATGCCGTTTATCATACCCATGCCCATATTGCTACATCCTAGTGACGTTCACCGTAAAATATCAGCCGTGAAATTTCACGGTAAACGTCGAGATATGCACGATGAACGTCATTAGTTTTCCTGAACTACATTAGCAGTTTGTTGGTAAACAACGTAAACAACAAAGTGGCTGTCGTTCCCCGCCTGCGAAGCGATGTCGCCGACGTAAAAACTTGAAGGGCTTCGAGGAACACGGGTATTTCTGGTTGCAAAATACGGAAATATCACGTTGAGTCTTGAATTTTTTTCCCATGGTATTTTTTTTGTCAAATTCTAGCAAACATTCTGCCGTTCGCATGGCGCTGGCCCTGTGCACGGTCTCCACCGAACAGGTAGTGAGCGCGAGGCGACTGTTGACATGGCAACTCTAAGGGTAAACTAACAAAATGCGACCTCCGTGCCGTACGACGATCGAAATCAGGATAGATTTAAAGGTGAGCAGTTTTTGATCGGTTACAGTTGTAATAGCATATTGCACCTGAAAATGTTCCTTCTGTATGACGATTTTTGTATCCCGGTGTCTTTCTTCTTTGGTTTCACTGGTTTCATAATCGCGACTTGCAGCGATGTCGCGCGTGATGTTGACGATGTTGACATCTTCGTCGTATACTTTATGAATGAAGCCTGTTCACATCAACATTCTGATATTCATGCGCAAGGCGTAATAAAGTAAAGCCTCAAAATTTAAGGTTTTTCGTTCTATTAGTAACATTCCCTAAAATTATGGGCATAGGTATATGATAAATCGGTCATTTGTGTCATTTGTGCTGCGTCAGACACTCGGACTTCGTCTCGTGTCTGACGCAGCACAAATGACACTCATGCTGATACGACACAGGAACAGGCGATATTGGGTAATAACCTCTAATCATCTTGTGTATTGTGCAGTTCTTGTTGTGTGACAGATTCTATGTTCTAAAATAAACGATTCACCATGTTCTGGGCCAGTGGCTAGAGCAGTGGACGCACGATCACAGGATGGTGAGTTCGAGCCCCGATATGGCCATGGTGCTGTGTCCTTGAGCAAGGCACTTTATTCCTCATTGCTTCTCCCCACCAATGAGCGATGGGTACCTGGTAGGACAGTGGTTGTAATGTGTACGTTTAGCTTCGCTGCGCCAATTGGCTGCACATGTGAGCTGTTGTTTGCTCCCTAGGGCGTTGAGTGATATCATATCAGTGACCAGGGGTAATAATAATAATTGTAAAGCGCCTTGGGCACATGTACAAACAGATATGTGCGCTATATAAGAACCAATTATTATTATTAATATTATTATTGTTATTATTATTATTATTATTATTATTATTATTATTATTATTATTATTCTGAAACGGGTTGCGAAAAACCGTAACTTTGTATTTTAGCACGGTCACTCTGCAAAGCCATAAATGTCAAATAAGATGGTATTCGTCATTTAATATATTATTGATATTGACCGTGACGCGCAGAGAAGGGTCACTGGTTTGTTTGTTTGTTTGTTTTTTTGAGCATGAAAATTAGGGAGCGTCACTATTTTCTTGCAAACTGTTTTGAAGGGTCACTATTTTTCGTGCATCGTCATTTTTGAAAACATGACCCTTCCCCGGGCCCAGTAATTATTGTCCAGTCCCTGTCATACGTGAGCACGCGGCCCGTAGTAATTCAATTAGGCCTATCTACCGAAATAAGTTCCCCCAAGATTAAACAAGCAAGTTGAAGTAAAATTTCTTTATATAGTTGTACACCATTACGTTTTTCTTTCAGTGCTTCACTTCCGCCGTCACCAAACATCTCAGGTGGTTGTTTTGATTCCAAATTATCACTCGCATGATGACAAAGGATACCATGTTGTCTAATTATAGCACGTATAGCACGAAATTTCTCCATAAATTTCCGACAATAATTGGCCATTCCCAAAAAATGACTTAAGCTGCGTGACTGTGATAGGGTGAGGGTAATTCTTATCGGCCTCTTCTTCACTTTGATCAACTAAAATCCCATCTTGATTTTTGATATGTCGCGAATTTCACACTTCTCCGCACAAACAGATACTTACTAGGCTTTTATTGAAAATCCTGCTTCACGTAGATTGGTAAAAACTTTTTCAATATGCAGTAGGTGATCTTCAAATGTGTTACGAAAATAACTGTCGTCAGTAAACTGCCACTTTATGTTACATAACTATGACTGTTTCACCACTCTTGCGCAAGCCTCCTATACTAATACAACCTTGGCGGTGTGGCGAAAGCTGTTTTCTGCCCACTTTCGTCATTTCGATCATTTCTACCACTCTCACTTGACAGCCGACAACTGTTTTTAATATCAAAACACCGTGACTGCTAGACAAAAACCTGCAGGGCACCAAACCGCAAAGAGTATAGGGACTGCCTCAGATTGTCGCAGAGTTCAAAAAGCGAATAGTTCGTTTACGGGGGAAGAGGTATCACCTCTATTCAGTTAGTGAACTTCACTTTTGCACTGTTATTTTGTGAGAACAAGTTCTCTTTACATTTTGTGTAAAAATAAACCATAACTGCACAATCGTACCAAAACAATTTCTGTCAGTATTTCCAACTCATCATGCTGACAGTGGTTCGATTGAATTTGACAAAATTACAATATTTAGTCGATTCACACAAACATAACACATAGCAAGATGAATTTAATTTAATTAAAGCTACGCGAGAGTATTTATAAACACACCCAGTAAAGTGACGGGTAGGGAATTCTTTTTCTCTTAAGTTATGTAACAAGGAAATTCAAATTTGTGGACACAGTGAGTTTGAACTGTATGATTGGTTTGTATTCGAGGACTGGTATTATTCGATTATTCAGTCAGTCGGGTTTTGGAGATCATTTTGAACGTAAAACATTTCCTTCAGAGAAACAATCGGGAATGCACATATTTGGCTCAATAAGATCAATCGAACGCTTACATTTCACAACTTTTTCTAGGTTTAACTCAGTCTCCTCAAATCAAACACACATGGACTTTATATCAGAATGAAAACTTAGAAGTTCGGAACAAGCTTTCGTTCGAGTAGAGTTCGATCGTTTCATATCGAACACAAACATGAAACTGGGTTTCAGAACCACTCGCTGAAGTACCATTAAGGTAGAACTCGCCTCGATGCAGATATTCGGACTCTCTAACTTTTACAATTCTTTGCTAATATACTACTTGTGGGTGTTCATTTTGGTGTAAAAAATCTTTTCACCGGTTTAGTTTTCGAAAATCAAAAATTTTATTTTTTCTCCTTAGATTTAACACTGGGATGGCGGCCATTTTGAATTTTAAGTATCGGTAAATCTTGGGTTAATTTGTTTCTCTAGTACCAAAATTTGCACGGTAACCCCTGATTTTTATTCTTGATTTTGTAAGAAAATAGATGAAAGTTTCACTATGAAATTTTGAGCAAAAGTTTAAGTCTTTCACTTTCGAAATTTCTTCATATCAAACAAGTAAACACACACGCAAGGGATACAGAATTCACAACCTCAGCTACGTGTATGGCATGAATATATCAAGTTCGGGTTTCTGAACCTTTCTGAACCACGAATATATTATTATGTAATGATCTGCACTGGGCAATAGACATTGATGACTGAACAATAGGTCATTGAGATGCATTAGATTTACATAATTTATTCATGTACATTGATTATTCAGAGATATATTGCCCGTTTTTCCTCTCGTATTTTGACTAAGCTGGATTGAAACCTTGCAAAACTAGTAATTAACATTGTATGAAAAGGTAATGCTGTATTTCTGAATACTAAAAGAAGTTACACTGTAAGGAATTATAACAATTAACACAGGAACATTTCAAATAAAAACTCTAAATGTGCTGTGTTACAAGCCTTAACTAATGTTTCTGTTTACTTCATGTCTGATTATTGTTTTGCAATAAAGGTCTTCGTTTTGTTGTTTTCTACAAGTCATGAGTCTACTTTAACACTGAATTCAGCGATTGACTGCTGCAATTGAGTTCAACCACATCAAATGCTCTGACTATGAATAGATGGCAGTATATCAGACACACTTACGCAATGCACGTCAGTTGAATATTGAATATTAAAGTCATAAATAAAAAATTAAAAGTGGGGTTCGAGTTCTGTTGAACGTAAATTGAACATCGGTATCAATGTAATGGTCAGACATTTATATCTATAAACTCCGATTTCAAAGTCGGGTTCAAAAATTAGTACCAATCGTGTTAACTGCAAATATATTAAGTCATTCATTAAACTATGTGCTGTCGCGAATGTGTAACATGGATCATTAAAAAGAACGTTAATTTGGGATAATCAGATAATGAAGTAATGTCGGCTTAATATGCAAACGTAAGCTCATCTCATTTTCGTTTTATGTCATACACTGGTTTTATGAGTTATTTATAATATTGCAACATTCAGCTATAGCCTATAGGGCACCTAGCACTGTTTAGAAATTTGAACAATGTGACGATCCAAGATCTAGAGGGAATAAAATACAGGAAAGCACTGTAATCTAAAAAGTCAAAATTTTATATTATTTTATTTGATGCCAATCTATCGTGAGCTTTGTCGTGGCTATCGTCTGAAATTCTTCCATGCCGAAAATATTTTTCTATGACATAGTGTACCTTTGAGATGAGCAGTTGCGGTTTTGGCAACCGCTGATATTTAATAATCATACAGCATTCAACTAATCCTTGTAGACAGTTAATTTCTCGAGGTTTAGAAGTTAACAAACAGATGTTCTCTGGGTTACAATCACTGATTAATATAAGGTCATTGCAGAGTATTTACGGCATTACATTGTTCTAGCAAACTTGGTACACATGTAATAATTCATCTGAGGGATGTCAAACAATTTACTATGATGATAAATGCATTTCAACATTTTATCATCGGAGCTGCATGTTGCCAACACAGTTTTTCTTCAAAGCAATATTTCTCATCAACGATGACTAGTAAACCCCCTCATACTATATATTTTGAAAAAGCAGAGACTCTAACGTTTAGTATGGTAGCAATTATTTACTTGTAGGAAGAACTGAAGGGGTGTATATTTGGGGTAAAATCCTGAATTGTAGTATTAATGATAAAAATTAATTTCTATCAAAAACTTGACGCTATTTTCTAAAATATAATATTTCACTTGAAAGGAGAGTAAATATACAAAACAACGACCATTTTGTTTTGCATTATCTATGTTCATTCTAAAATGACATTGGTTGAAAGAGTAAAACTCGATGAAAGTGATTAAAATCACGATTAGAAAAATTAAAGCAACATGACTTCACCATCCAATTATCCCAAATTAGTTCCAATCGAGTTAACGTCAAATATTATAAGTCATTCAATAAACTAAGTGCTGCCGTGAATGTGTAATGTATGGATTATAAGAGTAACATGTGTATTTAATTTAGGATAATCGGATAATGAAGTAAATGTAGGTTTAATATACAAACGTAAGCTAATTTGATTTTCGTTTTATGTCATACACTTGTTTTATGATTTATTTATAATATTGCAACATTCAGCTATAGGGCACCTAGCACTGTTGAGAAATTTGAAGAATGTGACGATCAAAGTCTCCTTAATAAGTTCCAATCGTGTTAATTGTGAATACCGGACTTTCTTTCATGTAAGGTTTTCATGGTTGACTATCACTAGGATTTTTGAGAGAGGAATAGGACATATATTTGAGTCAGGTCTTCATATAACCATGTGTCAACTTGAATTTGTTCGCATCGTGCACACGATTCTTTAAATTTGCTTCAAATGTGGTGAGGGTTAGCAGTGGAAAGTAAATGAGTTCATTAAAGACTCATTTACAACTCCAGGAAAATACAAACAATAACTTCTTGGAAAACAGGAGCAGCAGAAAAAAACAGAGTTACATTACTATTTAGCGAATGAGCTGCAGCCTATTGGAGCTGGCGTGATCTAGAGGGAATAAAATACAGGAAAACAATGCAATCTAAAATGTCAAAACTTTCTCTGATTTTATTTGAAACCAATCTATCGTGAGCTTTTTCGTGGCTATCGTCTGAAATTCTTCCATGCCGAATAATTTTTCTGTGACATTGTATACCTTGGAGATGAACAGTTGCGGTTTTGGCAACCGCTGATATTTAATAATCATACAGCATTCAACTAATCCTTGAGGACAATTGATTTCTCAAGGTTTAGAAGTTAACAAACAGATGTTCTCCGGGTTACAATCACTGATTAATATAAGGTCATCGCAGAATATTTACGGCTTTACATTGTTCTAGCAAACTTGGTACACATGTAATAATTCATCTGAGGGATGTCAAACAATTTACTATGATGATAAATGCATTTTAACGTTTTACCATCGGAGCTGCATGTTGCCAACACAGTTTTTCTTCAAAGCAATATTTCTCATCAAAGATGACTAGTAAACCCCCTCATACTATATATTTTGAAAAAGCAGAGACTCTAATGTTTAGTATGGTAGCAATTATTTACTTGTAAGAAGAACTGAAGGGGTGTATATTTTGGGTAAAATCCTGAATTGTAGTATTAATGATAAAAATTAATTTCTGTCAATCGTGCTTATTGTAAATACGGGACTTTCGTGTAAGGTTTTCATGGTTAACTATCATTAGGATTTTTGAGTGAGGAATGGGACATATATTTGAGTCAGGTCTTCTTATAACCATGTGTAACTTGAATTTGTTCGCATCGTGCACACGATTCTTTAAATTTGCTTCAAATGTGGTGAGGGTAAACAATGGAAAATAAATGAGCTCGTTAAAGACTCATTTACAACTCAAGGGTAGTACAAACATTAACTTCTTGGAAAACAGGAGCAGCAACAAAAAACAGAGTTACATTACTATTTAGCGAATGAGCTGCAGCCTGTTGGAGCTGGCGTGATCTAGTGGGAATAAAATACAGAAAAGCACTGAAATACAAAACTTTCCCTGATTTTATTTGATACAAATCTATCGTGAGCTTTGTCGTGGCTATCGTCTGGAATTCTTCCATGCCGGTTTTTTTTCTGTGACATAGCATAGCTTGCAGATGACCATTTACAGTTTCGGCAACCGCTGATATTTAATAGGCATACAGTATTCAACCAATCCTTGCGGACAATTAATTTCTCAAGGTTTAGAAGTTAAAAAAACAGATGTTCTCCGGGTTGAAATCACTCATTAATATAAGGTCATTCCAGAATATTTATGGCACTACAGTGTTCAAGCAAACTTGGTATACCTGCAATAATTCATCTGAGGGACGTCAATCAATTTACTATTGTGATAAATGCATTTAAAATTTTATCATTAGCTTGCTTCCCTTTACGGTGGAGCTGCATTTTGCCAACACAGTTTGTTTTCAAAGCAATTTTCCTCATCAAAGATGACAAGGAAACCCCCTCATACTAAACATTTTCAAAAAAGCAGATACTCCAAAGTTTATTATGGTAGCAATAGTTTACTCGAAGGATGAATTGAATTGGTGAATATTTGGGGTAAAAATCTCCATTTTGGAATTAATGATAAAAATAAATTTCAGTCAAAAACTTGACGCTATATTCGGAAATAATATTTCACTTGAAAGGAGGGTATATGTAGAAAAAATCGACCCTTTTATTTCGCAATATCTATCCTCATTCTAAAATGACATGGGTTGAAAGACTGACACTTAAAACAACCTGAGGACTTGGTCTAATTCTAGACAATTACTACAAGTTGCCATTATAAAGACGTGCCATACTTTATTATGGCATTTTCTCAGTCTCCCTCTCGTCGACATATTTTCGATTGCAAACAAATGTATCGTAACGAAGAGCAAACAGTAAAGCTTCTTGCTGTGTTTCCCCGCCGTCCACGCGAGCATGCACAGTCATGAGCGAAACAAGTCGTGTATTACGTATACTGTAATAACTTCAATAATGAAATTTTAAGTTATTCTAGATTATTGACTCCTTTTCGCTTAACGCTGTTTATATGTGTGTACGCATAATCAATGATTGATATTTTCTGCAATTTTAAAGTCACCGCTTGTGTATGAATCGCTGCGTATTACGATGACGAACACCGTGCGCATTAGGCGTCATACTTTGTAGCTTGATCCGCGACAGGATCACACTTGGTTTCACTGCAGTAGATTTGTTCTCAACTCAATTTTTCAGTAAAGAATAGCTGTTTCAATACCAGTTCAATCTCTTCTCATCTTTTGCTTGATGGGTAACAGGCGGGGGGGGGGGGG
>LD353507.1:165418-176471 GCA_001465055.1 Ptychodera flava | reverse complement strand
AGACTATGTTAATACTATATTTCGGATTCAGGTTTAAACGAATTTTTTATTTTTTACTAAGAATAGATAACATACTGCAAACAATGCAGAATTTAATAAAGACATCGGCAGCAGCAAATACGACAGCGCCCTATCGGACCGGTTCCGAAGGGCCAACTGAAGCGTCGGACGCTCGATCTATAATAGAGACAAAGCGTGAAAAAATACTCTGTGTCATCGCAAGTAGTCAAAGCAAGTTATTTTTTGGCAAGGAGATTTCAGTTGCTGACGTAGAAAAATTTGGAGATGAAACGGTGAATAAAGCATTTAAAGTCTATGAAGCGAAATACAGTTCTCTTATAAGTGATAATATCACTCAAAGTTTCATAGATCTTGGAGCCCGCGCAATCAGTCAGGTAGTTCCAATCGATGATCGAATAAACTATGCCACTGATCTTAAAAAGGATTTTATTCTAAACAGTGAAATAAAACGATTATCAGGACGGATAGCCTACACATGGGGACCCATACTTGCTCTAGTTTCCACCGGTTTAATTACGGGTAAACATTTAGATTTTTAAAAAATCGGGTTTAATATAATACCCGAAATAAATGGATTCAACTTCGCAAGCACCGACTCAGCAAACGGTTCCAACACCGACTCAGCAAATGGAAACGACTCCATCACCTCCAACGACTACCATTCAGAACCCTATCGGAACGGAGCGCAATATAGAGAAAATTACATTACCAACGAAACATCCAGGGAGAGTGGAAGCCGGGAAGTGATTAGCGGAATGGAACAGGCAAAACAAGAAGAAACGAAAAGCAATGATTAATGATAGCGATGCGGTAGCGACAAACTGTATAAGCCTACCTACCGCCTACGACGAAAGAACAGTGTGATAGCTGGTATAATAAATGTTATCTTGTTTTAGGAATTATAGGAGTTTCATTGACTGCATTAGGGCTATATTGGGGACGTGCTCGGCATCCCCTCCGGAAAGATCCTCCCCAAAATCAGAAAGCGAAAAAACAGAGCCCGGAACGGTAGCGGAAAGTAAGTTTTCTCCCTCCAGAACGGAACCGAGTCCCGGCTCCTCTACATTGTATGAGATGGACTAATACATAATTTATTTATTATGACTAATGTTAAACCTGTTAAAAATATACATAGCTTACTCCGTAAGGTCCGATTCCGTAATTATTTTATTTTTCTATTTTATATACTTGTCAGCAATCATGGATACTAAAACAGTTGTAAACACAATGTACGATGGTATTGTAATCGCTGGACTAGCGATGGGATATCTTATGATCTCAAGCAAATTTCTGAAAATTGATATGGGTGATTAAAGTCGACCAAATTTGACTCGGTGGATAAAATTAGATGGAGCGACTGCTGCCGCGGTTGCAACCAAAGATCTCCTTGAACAGAAAAATATTATTCCTGCAGAACCTTATACTTTGTAATGTACTGTAATGTACACCTTCGGAATGGACAGTCGAATAATAATAATAATATTCATCGAACGCTTATACTTAGTAATATATACATACAGTAAGTATGATCATTTGGATTGAAAGCAAAACAGGCGAACCAGTTACTGTTAATTTTAACCCTTGCATTGACATATCACAGTTTACGAAGATAAGACTTTTACAGTGTTCACTATATAATTCATGGCATAACATAACGGGGGCGAATAGTATATTAAAATATCAAGAAAATGGGCAACCGAAGAAGACTATATCAATACGTCCAGGTAACTACAATATCAATACGTTGAACAAAGCAATCGGGTTGAAGCAAAAAATTAATTTTGAAAAACATCTGCCGACAAACCGCGTTCTTCTAACTTTGGCTAAAGATGTTAAAGTATTTTTTAATGCTACAGGTAACTTCGCTAACCTCGTCGGATTTTCATATAAACCTGAGGACAACGCCGTGATAAAAAGTACTATGAGCCCGAAGAGAGCGGATTTCTTAACAGTCACTAAATACATAGTTCATTCAGATGTCGTTGATGTTACTGGAAATTATGTTTCATTTGGCTCTGGCGAATACATACAGGGGAAAGTATCGGACTGTTTACAAATACTTACTGTCCAGGATACAAAAGAAATAAGTGAAAAGGTCACCTATGACTTAAAAAACGGGGGCGCAATTTCCATGCCATTGAGAAAAGGTACAGATTGGATGAGTTCAATGCGTATTTGGATAACAGATCAGGATGGAAACATGGTCAATTTCAATAACTGGCCAACTAGCTTTTGTATTGAATTGCTGTAGCTAACGCAGCATAAACCATCCTACGACCAATCCTCCAGCAATATAAATCATTTCATATTTATTTTGCTCAGGACTGGACTGATAATAATTTGAGAATTGAACTGGCCCTGACGCAGAGTTGGCTTGCGCCACCGCTTCTGCTTCTTCCAGGATTTCTGCATCTGTATCTCTTAATTCAACCGCAGCATGCACGTCCTTTGCTTGATTTTCTCTTTCCCAGTCAGCCTGTAGTAATCTTTTTTCTGACCAGACATTTTTGTCATGTTCAAATTTTTCTAATGCCTTATCATGTCTAATTTTCTCTTCAATAAGAGCGTCACCATTCCCAGAAAGCTTTTGTCCGATAATATTTCCTCCTGTGAATGCCGTTGCATTTAATACAGCACCAAGAACTGTCATTCCTATAGCTGAAGCCATGATTGTATATTATTACAAGGTATTATTTTAATTTTCACTGTATATACGGCCCTACATAGTATGTCTGGTCCAAGTAACTTTGGTCTAGGTACAATTCATGGACAAAATCTTGAGCTAGCAGATCTGAGTGATGTTAAAGTTAACAATAATACTATGATAGCAGGTAATCATAATAAGGATTACATCCTTCGATACAAGGACCGTGAAAAACTTTTTGTCTTAGCCTCTGCCGCGGTGCAAACCCACGAATATGCTGTAGAATTTTCCGAACTGAAAGACGTCGATGAAACTGTAATTGATGCCACAAAGGCTGCAAATGATCCTACTCCCTTTGCTCTAACATGGGATAGGGTTAGTCAGAAATTCAGGCCTTATAATGTACCGCGTAACATTTTGGATATATTGGATAGTGAAATTGCAGGTGGGGTTGATGAACCGCCAGGAACTCCAAATGTGATTTATTTTGATGGCAATGTTAACAAATATAAATTGCTAGATTTTCGTCGTTGGCTTAAACCTAATAATCCATACATTCCACTACTCGGTATACCGATTCACCTCAAGATCAAACCTCTTTCAACAATAATGAAATCAGATAATACGCTGCGAAGGTGGATAAACGAGGGGGAGAATTATTGTTCATACAATGCTAGCGGGGTTCCAGTAAGATTATTTTGGGACACAACTTTGCAGAAACTGGGTCTGAAGAGTGTCGGGGAGGGCACAGCTGAATTAACTTTACAGACAACAAATCAACAAATGACTGATGATATGAAAATAATTGAGGATGGTACAGTTATTATCAAATGTATAAAATTAGGTACAGGAGACGAGTTTGATGATTTAATTGGAAATATTGCTATAAAAACAGATTCAAGAACACCTTGCACTATTATCATAACTATTGATAAAGATAAAAAAGATTTAAATATTTTTACTCGTACTCCGGAAGAAAGTGGTTCCGGCAACATTTCATTTGTTAAAAAAGATTCAACTACTTACACTTTAGATATCAGTACCATTTATCTAAAACGTCTCGTTTTGTTTGAAGTAATGGTCTTCCGGCATATTTTAAGTTCAGAGGAAATTTCTAAAATTTTATCTATCGGGTGAACAAGTTAACTCTCGAGTTCAACATCAGCTAGACTCTGGTTCCGTCGACTGACAACACAGGGTAAAAGTCCTTTATATAGGCTAGTTTGATTGTGTTACACGGAATTTCCCACGGAATTCCCCTCACGTACATGTTTATACATGTTGTGTGTTTATAAATAGGTTAGACAGCTGTGTGTGGCACGGCTGCGTGTATAGACATGTCAGGGGAATTCCCCACTGAGTTCGGTGACCTGTATATGAAGTCACGTACGCGTACGGTACGTTCCGGTAGGTGTCATTTTAGCTATATGGAGGGGTTTCCCATGGGGGAAAATGGGGGGAAAACAAAATTTGTGTCTCAGAAAACAAGTTATATATACTACTGTTGTCTGTTATCACTATTTATTTTCATTAATTGTATTATAGCTACTATATATGGCCGGTAAAGGATTAAAGGAAATAGTTATCGCTCAAATCATATAATTGACAATAAGCCTTGGTGGGATAGAGATTGTTGGCTTGCGAGAAATAAGAAATTTGATTGTTTAAATAAATACTGCAAGTCAAACAGCGGTAATGATCTTTGTACTTATATAGAAGCACGCAAGAATTTCAAAGAAATGTGTAAACTTAGAAAAGAAAAACACATTGACAAAATGAATCAAAGGCACTTTCTTATGGAAAATGTAAATAACCAGAGTGTAATTTGGAAAACAATCAACAAAATTAGAGGTAAAAGAAATGCGTCCACTCCGAATAACAAAATTAATTCTCAAGAGTGGTTTGATTATTTTTAAAAATTATTGAATGTCTCCTTGGAATCAACAAGTAGTTCTTTTGACAAAAAGATTTCCAAAGACATAGAGCAACATGATGCAAGTTGCCAGCTCTGTCAACTTAACTTGCCTTTGGATGCTAACAGACAAATTACTGCTGAGGAAGTTGTCAATTGTCCGTAATTTACAGAATTCCAAGTCACCTGGCCGAGATGGGCTAGTCAACGAGACGTTTAAAAATAGCAATGATGTTCTTTTACACTGTCTCAGTGATCTTCTCAATATTATTTCAACCACAGGAGTATTTCCTAGCCGTTGGGGAAAAGGGATCAATTATCCCCTTCATAAAAAGGGCGATGTAGCCAATGTTAATAATTTTCGGGGGCCCGGATCTCTCTGCTCTCATCTATGGGCAAAATTTTCACAAAAATTCTTAATAACCGTTTGGTTTATTGGGCAAAATAAAATAATAAAATTGCTGAAGCCCAGGCTGGTTTCCGCAAAGGATATAGTACCGTAGACAAATTTTCTCTCCAATCCTTTGAACAAAAATACCTTTCCCAGAAAGGGGGTAGAATGTATTGTATATTTATCGACTTTTCTAAAGCATTTGACCCAGTAACACATAAGTACCTTTGGCATAGATTGACTTCGTGTAGTTACTTACACGGGAATGTTTTGAAAGTATGAAGAGCTATGTATGAAAATATTGAATCATGTGTGTTGTGTAATGGTGAGCTTACTGATTATTTTGAATGTGAAGTTGGAACACGTCAAGGTTGCATGCTGAGCCCAATCCTTTTTATACTTTTCATAAATGAGTTTGCAGTCTATATGAGTAGACAATAACGGAGGAAATTTTGTGAACCCTGACTTTAACAATATGGGAATTTTTATATACGGAGATGATGTAGCAGATACTGCAGACTTGCCCATAAAATCACAAAGGAAATTGAATCAGCTCGAATTGTTTTGTAATGATTGGAGAATGGCGGTTAATTTAGACAAGACAAAAATAGTTGTCTTTAAGAAATAGGGGCATTTTAAGGGGTTATGAAAATGCGTTTATAAGCAAATACCTTTAAATGTTGTTAAACACTACAATTAACTTGGAGTTGTTTTTTCTTCAAGGTTATCTTGGTCACCTGCCAAGAATAATTTGGTGACGAATGCGAATAAAGCCCAAGACACAGGTCATTGTTAAGAAATTAGGTAATATTCAACTAAAACAAGCATTCAAGCTGTTTGACACGTCCGTTGTTCCGATTTTATGTTAGGGAACAGAAATTTGGGGTTCTGAATACTCACCTGTCAATGAAAGTGTACAATTTAAGTTCTGTAGATTTCTTTTAGGTGTCAATTCCACTGTTAACAGCGAGATTTTTCTTGGAGAGTGTGGAAGCTTTTCACTCTCATGTACATATATGAAGCGTTTTATTTCATACTGGCTTAAAATTATTTTTAATGGATAAATCTCGTTACCCAAGGGCCTGCTACGATATGTTAAAAGATTTAGACTCTGCTGGGAGAAGTACTTAGGCTACGCAGGTACGATAATTATTATTCAGGTATGGATTTGGAATTGTTTAGTTTGAGCACCAGGTGGGAGATACAAATGTATTTTTCCAAATCGAACGTTGAAAGTACTATTCATACGTTGAACGTAAGTGTTCCAGTGCAGTGTGGAGTGAGTGTAAATGGATACAGTATACACATCCAGGGCCAATGATGCTCACTGGCTTCAAACTCAGTTTGAAATTCATTTTCTATAGTATTCGTTTTTTACATCTACAGATTCACTGGCATTGCCAAAACTATAGAATAATAGCAATGATATATCCCCGACCCATGATGGACTCAAGCAAAACTTTGCATGACATAATGTACTCGGTCGGCTTCGCCTTGTACATTATGTCGTGCAAAGTTTGTTTTCCTCCATTATGGCCCGAAGGGGTACATTATTGCTTAAATAAAACTATAATCGCGAACAGCCCTATTGTAACACATGATTTTCTTGTTCACTCAAGTCACGTATTGGACACAATCAAAATCACGTTTCCTGTCACATGGTAGATAGAGATGACTAGACTTGCATACAGTTCCACCCGCAGTATGAAGCGAACAGCGATGACGCAAAGAATACGGAAACCACGTGACCCATGACGACATGACGCATTGTCTGCCAGTTTTGATCACAAACTCATTCCTGTGATACGCGAAACCTATCATGATGGTAGTTCTCTCTCTATCTCTTTACGGCATTTTATTTGCTTGAATCTCATTGACTTTCCATCATGCTCTTCACTGCGATTACTGTGCTTACTTTGATGTTTCACAAAGTGGCCGAAGCCATCAGGGATTGGTCACCTGAACCCGAGTCCGAGTCTGAGTCCGAGTTCGAAGACTCGGGTGAGTGATATGATATCGATATTAATTTAAGCTTACATTCTGAAAATAGTGCTCGACAATCGCTTAAGGTAGAACGCACCTCGGGGACAGACATTCGGACTCTCAAACTTTTACAATTCTCTTCTGATATACGACATGTGGGGATTCATTTTAAAGCTCTTGGTGAAAGAAAACTTTTCACCGGCATAGTTTTTCGAAATTCGAAAAAAAACTATTTTTCTCCACAGAGTTAACACAGGGATGGCGGTCATTTTGAATTTCTAATATCGGTAAATCTTGGGTAATATTTCTCTAGTACCAAAATTTGCATGGTGACCCCTTGTTTTATTCTTGATTTTGAAAGAGAATGATTGAAAGATTCCTTGGGAAAAGTTTGAGCAAAAGTTTAAGTCTTTCACTTTCGAGGTGTCTTTTGACCAGGAAATGACTCAGTACGGAGACACTCCCATTTAAATAAACGAAAAAATCAGTGTCCCTTTCAAAACCATGAACAACTATATCAAGGGTAAATAAAGAAAGAACAACTATATCAAGGGTAAATAAAGAAAGAATCGCTTGAGTTTCTCAGAATATTAATCGCTTTGTTGAAACCTACTATGCCAGTATTCGACAAGGCTTCAACCCAGTAAATTGTAGCCTAGAGAAACAGTTTTCCACTCTCGCAAGAAACACAAAAAAATTAACTTAGTCTTCTAATTCTTTCTTTCGTTCGGCGTAAATCTGGCATTTGCAGTATACAGAGAGAAACAATAATATAAATCAAATGAAAATACGTCCTGACGAAATTTTAGTTTTGAAAGTTCTATCGAAGAAAGACAAAAGTGTGATCGAAGAATTCACACATACAATGTGGAAATAATGCACTTTGTATTTTTAAGGTCAACAGAAGCTTAGAAAATATTGTTATTCATTTCTTGATTGAATCGACTTGGTCCTTCAAGCTGGAGTTTCAAGATAATCATGGGAACACCACGCTAGTTTCTAGTCTTACGATATATTCTGTGACTAATCACATTAAATATTCAAATTCTTGACGTCTAAGAAAATATGGCGATTTTAAAGGAATGTAGTCTTTACTTGCCGTGAAAATATTCCACTGTTGTATCATTTTGTTTTAGATTCCTTTGGATATGATCGATATATCATCAAAATCCAGGCGCTCTTTAGAAAAAATAAATCACTTTCAAGACGGACACTTTGCAGAACAATTTAGGAACACTTCATGTGTACAAATCACCTTTTTAACGGTTTTACCGGTATCAGCCCAACTTAATTTCCTCGGTCCTAATTTGCGTCATTTGTCTCTGTTTCAGAATCTGACGACGAAGTTGAGGAAATAATTTATCGGCCAGGAGCATACGGTGACTTTGATGAGTATGTAAGATCCTGGGACCGCGGTCATGGTGTTCGTGAAGACGATGAGTCATCGAGCGATGATTTGGATCCAGCTCTACGTTCATTGCTGAATAACTTGGCGTCTGGTCGATGTTCGTCTACATCTACTGTGGCTTCCCAATCCCGTCCATCGCCAAGCTGCTCTACGATTAGCATGGCTTCCTGCATGTCGGCATGTTCCTCTGTGACTAGCCTGACGTCCGCTTCATCGTCATGTTTCTCTGCAACTGGAGTGGTTTCTGGTCTATCGTCGTGTTCGTCCACAACAAGCGTGGCCTCTGGTCCATCGCGGTATGCATCTGCAACCAGCATAGACTCTGGTTCATCAGCATACTCATCAGCGACTAGTCTGGTTTCTGGCCGGGAACAGAAGCTTCTGCTGCCTCCAGTCCATTGAAAGACCAGGACTCTCATTTACAGCCGTCAGGCGGCGAAAAATCGCCGCCTGACAACGGTTGAAACATAGGGGATCGCAAAAAGTCCGTCCCCCAGGGGTAGGGATGGGGAGGCGTGCCTTGGTCTAAGCACAAGGTTCTTCTTGCTATTGTTTAGTTTATTTTATTTTAATACGTTTGACTATGATATGTATTGCTAATAAAGATTTATACTACCAACCTTTCTTTGCAGCTTTGGTGTCTTTGACTTATTTTAGCACTGGTCTTGTAACGATTTCTTTTTCTCCTTCGCCGTGCCACCTATTTGTCCTTTGACAATCTTACGCGAAGTTTTGTCACTGTGTTGCTAAACGTAAATTTACCTTCAATAGTGAGTCGAAGTATTCATAAAATACTCAATTTTTAACGTTCAATACGAGGTTGAAAAAATGTTGGACTTTTCCCGTTTCTAATTTGTTTCATGCCGTACAATGTGAATGTGACTGTACAGTCTCCTCTTTCAAGAGTTGCCTCAGCGTCTCGACTCTAAGTTTGGTTCAACAAATTTTACTCCAGTGTTGTTGTATACTATACTGATCACATGACATACTTTTTACTGGTCGATTCATATTATTTTTATTAAACCTCGCATATTACAGATGTACACATGTATAACTGCTCTCCAAAAGCATGAAGAACTGGACGAGGAATCTCTTTACGATGATGATGTTGATTATGACAACAGGTGATCTGGCATGATCAAGCAAAATTGGTGTTAGCTTATGTAAAAACTGCATTACCTGATATAAAATTTATTACAGATAGAATGATGATATTTGTAATAAATTCTATATAATGAAAGTATCACATGCAATAAATTCTACATCAGAACACTATCTGTGGTGATTTTACACAAAAATAGCTATCAAACTTGATAAGATGCTGAATAAATTTAGCTCCTAAAATGCATAGAAAAGCATCTGGAAAGCCGCAAAATAGCTGTAAAAAGCCATAAAATCTGAAAATTTTCCAGCGGGACAATCCCCCTTTGAGCTTCGAGCTCAACCTCCCCCTGCGCCTAAGCGACCTTCGGTCGCTACACAGTTTCGTATTGTTCGATACATAGCGGCTGCCTCGTATCGAACCACACGTAACAGTGGGTCGCTGCCTTATTTGTCCTCTGATAAATGTTTTCAGCCTGTTGATAAAAAACTCAATGAAAGCCTTGCAGAGACACCAAAGACATCAGGGATTGCTGGGGCTCCAATGAAAATGCTTGACGGTGCAGAGGAAATCGACAGACCACAAAGAGATGGCTCCGTTTTCGCCAAGAGAAGTGCACCTACTGGTGTCGTTAAAGAGCACAGCCAAGGAGGCCTCTGTGAGTTGGCAAGGAAGGAACAAAGGATGAAGAAGAAGGGCAACAAGAAGAGGGGACATGACGACAGTGGTGCTAGACCGGTTTACAGAATAAGACATGGACTCGATTTTCTCTGTCCGAATTTGTCGCAACGACTATATAGGCCAGTAGTTGGGAATGACTTTACCACCACCGCTAATTACGTCAGGCTTTCCTCGGCATTTTGCATTCACCACGTCTGCCCACGTGAGCGATTCTGTCCTCGACCAAAGCACGCCCTCAACTCGAGAAGGCGACAGCGTTGAAAGTTGGGAGACTTTTCAAGGCTTGACAGTAACTACAAATCATTTCCAGCAAACCAGAGAAGTTATTCGGTATGAACTGACTGAACGCGAGCACCGCACAGGTTAGATTACGGCGATAAGACAACAGTAGCATAATCTGCAAGTTCTCAGTGAAGCAGAATCGAAAGGGCAGATTTCGATAAAAGTGATAACAAATATATTATGGACGAAACTACATAGGCATTGACATAAACCTTACAGCTGTATTTGATACAGTAGTTGTATGTAGGCCACCGTTTTTTTCCCAAGACCATTGTTGTCACATTTATAGGTAAGTTTAGATTATTATAACTTTTCATTTTCTTAGGCGTGTTTACTCCTGTAACTTCTCTCACTTATTTTAACTCTCTCGCGGAAGAGAGAGAGAGAGAGAGAGAGAGAGAGAGAGAGAGAGAGGCGAATTCGATTTTTACCTCTAGTACTTTGATTACTCGACCGTTGTGTCAACATACAAACACTCTAGCGATGTCGTAGAATTGAACCTTTATATAGCTATTGTAGTAAATTACCCCCGGGGGGTAACTCCATGGCTAATAGTACGGGGGGGGCTCCGCACGAACATGGAAACCCAAACTGTTGTGATACCAGTTTTGAGCAAAAAAACCTACCCT
>LD353507.1:143673-155810 GCA_001465055.1 Ptychodera flava | reverse complement strand
ATTTAATATCGGCTACGTCATATTCGGATAAATGGAATGTGCTGTCTGTAACGATGTGAGGTTAAGTGTTAAAATTCATGAATAAATTTGTAGAATAAGCATTGTTAAATTTTCAAAAACCAAAACCATATATATATATATATATAACCACAATATAGACCTGAAATAAAGTCAGAATCCTATCCGAAATTAACAATACTGATTAAGTATCCGATTAATAGGCCTATACTGTGAATGATACACTTATTATTATTTAATCTGCACGTTTAATCCAATTCAGAGAAATATTTGATATGTGGCAAACAGTGTTGTCCTTATATCTAAAAGTAGCCGGGTAATTTAAGAAAGTAGACGGGTGGACTACGAGGGAGTGAAGCAACCGAGCGGCGAGTGAACGTAGCGAACGAGGGGGGAGAGCGCGAAAGGGGGCTGCCCCCTCTCGCAAGGCGAAAAATTAAATTTATGAGTGGAAATGGTGTTCTCTGGTGGCATCTGAAGTGACATTGACATTAGAGGAGGAATCAGGCTGTTTAATGCTTGATAGAACTTCGTCATCTAATGTTTGAGAGAAATGTACAAATAGTAAATCAGAACACTGGACTCATTCAAAAAATGCTAAAATTATAATCACAAAGAATATATGACAAGTACAATCTACGTTAAGTAAATACTAATAAGTACTCACCATCTGGCCTACCTGTATAACTGTCTGTGTTGTTTTCTATGATATTCAACTCAATCAGAAAAGAGTTAATTAACTTAGGGACCACGTCAAAAGATGGACGTCGGATAAAAGCTTAATTTTTTAAGTTTTGTCCCACTCCTTGAAACCTAATTGATGAATATTTATCAGATGTTCCCATTATTTCTTTACAGTGATAAATCGAATCATACTTAAAACACAATCAGGATGGAAAAGTGAAAATAACGACAGTATTCTAATGGAAAACGCATTTACTTTTGTTAAAAAAAAACTTATCGGTAAGATAATTCACTGTAATGTAAAAACTTGCACCAATATATTAAAAATTTATATTTCAGACGACTAGAAGAAAAAGAAGTTTTCCAGTTGCAATAACGGCAATGTAGGGAGCAAAAATATGTAATTACATTATCATTTTTTAAGAATTCTCACTCAAATCAAACTAGAATATCGTTTTTGTCGGATGAACAACTTTTTAAAGAATTTAGATTTTTATCCGACATCGACCTTTTGATGTGGTCCTTTAGTAACATACTCTATCGATGAACCTTATTGTCTAAAAATGATACCCAATAAAATGAAATATCCTGACATACCCTTAATTTAACAATGCGTATACATGCAGACGCGTATAGCATATCTGTAGACGAGGCTGTCAGAGAGAAACGTGAACGTAAAACAGTCGGAAACACGGCAACACACATGCCTGTGACCGTGGATTCTAGTACGTAAAAATAATCAATGAAAATAAAATACACATTCAAATAAACGGTTGGTTCTAAAAAAATTCAGTTCTAGCTCATTTTTTTAAATCTAGAAAATGCGTCGGTTTTGCTCTTAGAATAACTATATCTGTTGAGAAGATTATCATACTCGTATAGTGACGTTGGCCTGTAGCCAGCGCGGGGACGGAAAACTAGCTTGTCAGTCTCGTCAACTTCGAATCGGCAATCAACATCGCATCTTTCCGGCGCTTTTCTCTCACAAATTCAGCGAAATTTACGGTTGTCACACATACACTAAATGTATTGTTGGAATCAAGTATAGCTTTTGAACAGGCTTTCTTAGGGGGAACATATTCCATCGGCAATGTGCCAGTGGCCGACGCCACATTTTCTTTTATCACCATCGTCAAAGATGATTTAAGATGACCTTCATACTAATCAAACCAATCACGATGTTCGTAACAAAGACAACACCATAGTTGTCCATCAGCCAATCACACTATTTAAGAGGTAAAAGATCGTGCTCAACAAGCCACAAGGGTATTTAGAAACTGTTTTATGTTAGTGCAGTTCCAAGTGGGGAAAGGCCAATCGTACGTGTGCCGTCAAACAGCTAGCATTGCGATCTCGAAATTAATAGGTCTATAAAAATAATTTAATTAATATATTAAAAGTAGCCGGGAAAAAATACACAACAGGCGGGTTATTTACCCGGCACCCGGCTTCTAAGGACAACGCTGGGCAAAATTTGGACAGAAATTCCAGCCAAATTCCTAGGTCTGTATTCAAATCAATTCAATTCGTCATTACAATTTCATTTCCCAAAATACATGCAATTGAAAAATAAATCAACACAAGACATACAAAAAACAAAAAAATAGTAGAAATCTTTATTGCAGAGACGTAATGAGCATACACATCATTTAAATTTATTACATTATTATTATTATTATTATTATTATTATTATTATTATTAGACTTTATTTAAACTCGATAAACTGTTGAGCCTGAGGCTCTTCTCACAAAGAGTCGAGTAAAACAACATTTACAATATTTACATTAAAAAAATAATTCAGGAAGAAAAATTTATACTGAAAAAAAAGTAAAAACGCTTCAAGCAAAAAAAAAATCTAAAAGATTAAAAAAATTACATAAAAGTAAGATTATCCCATCTATTTAAAAAAAATGGCCCTTGCAATTTCTTTTGAATGATAGAAGTGAAGAGCTAGATTTGATCTCTCCAGGCAAAGTATTCCATATTTTAACCCCGTTGTACATAAAACTTCTTTTGAAAAATTGGGTTTTATGCCCTGGAATATACAGATCTTCTCTGTTTGTAGACCTTGTGTTACGTCCGTGGATCTGCTTTACACCTCTAAAAACATTAAGATAATCAGGAGCAAGGTTATTCAGAACTTTGTACATTACAACTGATTCATTGTATGAAACTCTTTCATGAATCGGCAACCACCTTAAGGATTTAAATAAAACATAACTTGGAGTATTAAAATTTTGATCTAAAATCACTCTAGCAACAGATTTCTGCTGTCTTTCTATACGAGATAAAAGAGTGGTTGAACAATGACCCCACATGTTCGAACAATAATCAAAATGAGGTAAAATAAAACGTCAACATTGCTTTTTTGGTTAAGAATAATCGTATACGCTGTAACTGTAAAAGCTTAAAAGCAACTTTACCACATACTTTACTGACATGTTTATCCCAGGTCAATGTATCATCAATTGACAGACCTAAAAGGTTTTCTTGCTTAACACATTCAAGCTGCTCGTCATTACAAACAACTTTTATACATTTGTCTGTTCAAGATTTTTTTCTGGGAGGTTCCAATGACCATCACCTTGGTCTTTTCTGTATTTATACACATGTTATTATTACAACACCAGCTCAAAATGTATGTCATGTCACCATTGAGTTTAGTGTCAAGTTCTTGGATATTGTGGCCCACCGCCTGTGCCGCTGTGTCGTCAGCATACATATTGATTTTTGAATTGTCTAAAGCTAGGGGGAGATCATTAATAAAAAGCAGGAAGAAAAGAGGACCTAGAATGGAGCCCTGAGGGAAACAAACACTAAGTGGAAGAGCGTCACTCAAGATCCCATTAAAGCTAACTGACGGGGATCTATTTATTAAATATGATGTAAGGAAAATGTAAGGAAAAGAAGAGTTTTGTCGGAACACCCATAAAGTTTCAGACGAATTGGTATACCGAAGCCGTCGTTAAGGAAGGAGATTGGAATTATTTACGATACATGCAATCCCGCAATGTCTCGAACTACATATTGTGTGTAAACCAAGCACATACGTCAAATCAACATCAAAACAAAATATTATGTGTAAATTATGGTAATCTAAAAGTATTAGGAAAGTATGTTTTTATTGCGATTTTGATATTTTGCCAAGATTTGGATAAGTCACGATTCTGTTTATTGTAGAAAACGCTAATATATATATATATATATATATATATATATATATATATATATATATATATATATATATATATATATATATGTAAGTTACTAATCTGTGGACGCTGTCACCAGATAACCTCTGGATTAACTGTGTCAACATCGAACGTGCCAGCAAGGTATCTTCTGTTATACCACCGTCCCTCCACCCACCTTGCTGGCGCGTTCGTTGTTGACTTTGTCAAAGTTAATCTGGTGATGATCTGGTGACAGCGTCCACAGATCAGTAATTTACCTTGCTTATAATTACTTTAGTCAATCAAGCTAGTCAGGTACTAGGTAATAGACGCAACACTCTAAAAACTTCGCGTAAGATTGTCAAAGGACAAATAGGTGGCACGGCGAAGGAGAAAAAGAAATCGTTACAAGACTAGTAGGCCAACTATAAAAGACAAAAGACACCAATTTAAGCTTCAAAGCCAGGTTGGTAGTATAAATCTTTATTAGCAATACATACCATAGTCAAACGTATTAAAATAAAATAAACCATGGCAAGAAGAACCTTGTACTTACACCAAGACACCCCTACCCTTATCCCTACCCCTGCGGACGGACTTTTGTGCCATCCCCTATGCTGAAGATGCACCATTTTACTGTATTTGTCTGTTTTATATGGTCGCTTGTGGCAAGTTTCAAAACTGAACACATATAGCCGTGAAATCGTAGAGCAATCAATACCGATCAACAGAAATTACCATGGGGGAGATAATTTTAAATATGAATCAGCGTAAGGTTATGGGTACACTATCAATTGTAATATGCCTAGATGAACACATCTGACCAATCCATTGATTTGATACGATAAATAGCTTCATGGTATTTTATAAACAAAAGTACTGTCCCTTACTAGCTAAGTATAGGATACGCATTCATAGCGTGACATTCTTTGTGAGATTGTTACAATGAGAAAAAGAAAACTTTACAAAACTCGTGCTAAGATTAGACCAAGACAACCAAACTTGGTAGTATAAATCTTTTTTTGGCAATTATATCACAATCAAACGTAAATAAAATAAACAATAGCAACAAGAACATTGTACTGAGACAAAGATATCTCCACCCGCCCCACCCCTAGGGAAGGACATGATCCCCCATAATCAGGGACACTCTTTCCGGTGTTGCAACAATGTGCGCCCTCTACTTGCATTCCCAATTATTTACCAGCAGATTAAGGTAGTATGCGCCCGGAAAATGAAAGACTTAACTTTTACCTAAACTTTTCTCAGGGAATCTTTCAACCTTTCTCTTTCAAAACCAAGAATAAAAATCGGGGGTCACTGTACAAATTCTGGTACAAGAAAAACAAATTACTCAACATTCACTGATGTTTGAATTCAAAATGGCCACCATCCCTGTGGTAACTCTATTGAGAAAAACTAAGCTTGTGAAAAGTTTTCTTTCACCAAGAGCTTTAAAATGAACCCCCACAAGTTGTAATATCAGAAAAGAATTGTAAAGACTAGAGTCTATATCTGTCCCTGAGGCGAATTATACCTTAATAACTGTTGTTTTCTAGAGAGCTTTTTGACAATCATTTATACCTTTATTTGCTTGCTAATATCTTAACAAAGCTAGTCAAAAAGACATATCCAAAGCCTTTTCATATAACCAGATATGAACTGAAAATGCTCACGTGTTTCTTTATATATTGCAGTTATGTGTAAATTTTAACCTTTGCCACATTTTTGCAACTTCATTGAAAGTATTATGATCAACATAATGAACAATATACACCGCAGATTAATTCTAAAAGGCCATGAAGTATACAAATATGTAATTAGCTGAAATAAAAATATTAAAGTTCTTTTACTGCTGTCATTGTATCACCACTTTATATAGCAAGTGTAATTACCGTTGGCCAAGTCCTTCAAGTCATATATGCCGAGCTGTGAAAGCTCATTAGACATGCAAATTGTTAATTAACTGACATGAAAATGTGAAATGACTTTTGATATTGTTTTAAACCTGGTATAATCATCAATGTGCATAGCATATTTTGCCAACTTTGATAAAGTAAATCCCAGTATATATCCCTAATAAGCAAAGTTCATCAAATATGTAAATTAGGAATTGGCTTAAGTAAAAATGCTTAATGATTTTCAATAATGTTGTATCATGGTATTTGCAATATATGTAGCAAGTTTTGTCAACTGTGGTCAAGTTGATTCAGATATATATCTCTAATTAGGAAAGTTCATTAAATATGCAAGTTAGGAATTGGCTGAAAAGAAAATGCTTAATGACTTTCAATAATATTGTATTATAGTGTCTTTAATGTAGATAGCAAGTTTCATCAATTTTGATCAAGTCAATTCAGATAAATATCACTAATTATGAAAATTCATTTAATATGCAAATTAGGAATTGGCTGAAGTCAAAATGTCTTTTGATTTTCAATAATATTATATCACAGTATCTTTAATATACATACCGAGTTTGGTCGATTTTGATTGAGTCAAATTAGACATGTATCCCTAATTAGGAACGCTAATTAAGTATGCAAATTAGCAACTATCTTTCATGTCACCCCTTAATGGTTCCCATTGCTGATATATCTTGGTGTGATCGACATTTGCAGCAAATCTCATCAAATTGTGTGTAGTCGTTTTTAATGTATATCCGTTTTTCTAAAATCATTAATTATGTAAATGAGCAAAAAGTATACAAGCCACACCTACCAAAAACTAATGATTTCTTGCCATTTACTAACTGAATCTATGTACCAGATTTGATTCTGATCAGATGAGCCATTTTTGAGATATTGGACCAACAGACAGACAGACAGACAGACAGACAGACAGACATCGCTGCAACATATGCTCACGTGTGTAAACATGTGAGCAAAAAATGGTGTTCCTTTCTGGTTTAGCGCAAGGCATTCCATTCAGTGATGAAATGTATTGGGTTTGATAAGTGGTGTTAAACCACAAGTTCAATCTCTAAATGTGGAATATTTTATTGCAATCACAAATATAGCTTGATGACTTTGTTGCATTGAAAAACATAGGGTCTCATAAAAAATTTGGACTACATTTTCTGAATCGGAAGACAACTCATGATATTATCAACTTTGCCATAGGAAATCACAATTTCCTTGATTTCGAATATCTATTTCTCAATATCAGTCATTCGGCTTCAATGTTTAGAATGTATATGTAATTATAAAGCCTGCATCTCATTGCACCTCTCTTACAAGAGGAAAAGTCATTTCCTTACAGTAAGTAGACACTGACAGCTTATACTGTGTGCAATTCAGTTTTATTCATTAATACATAAACACTGTCTTGTACACTTTGTCAACATAAATAGATTTTACTACATTAACGACTACTGCCAAAGTTTTGAATATACACTGTTCATAAACAAAACTTTCAATTACATTTTTGGGTGCAGCAAATCTTAAAGAGCCATTAGCTGTAACGTCTGATTTTTTCACCATTTCTGTTTTGTATATCAATTGAAAGTTCTTGTTCTACTCCTCAGAGCATGTTTGAATGTCAACTACAATCAGCTTGTCAGAATATGACATTTGTTCATAGAATAAACTAGATATATCTTCTTTGTTTGGATTTATTCACAGAAAAAATTAGTGTCCCTCTCAAAACAATACAAAACATGATTTTTTGAATTTATGGAATCTTTTGTTACCATTCTCATCATGTTGATCTTTTCAATAAAAATACACACATTAAGTCTTGTGTAATGTCCTCTATGGAATCCGCAATAATCTTGTTACAGTGATTATATCATTAACACAAAACTAACTTTATATATAATACTAGCAGTACATCATGAGTAATATTTGCACATTGTACTTTCTGATTGACTTCAACAAGTATTCTTGGGAAACAAACCTTACTACCTGAAATATGTTATCATTATTTTCTATTCAACAAAATGCAGTCTAAAATCTGTTCCCTAGCAATAGTCAGTACGTAAAAGCCTATATACACCAATTAATCTTAAAAAATCCATGTAAGCTAAGCTGAAGAGTATTACTTACAGTGAAAGACTCACTTTGGATTAACCCTTTGAGTACAAAGTAAATTTTTATTACCCTAAGCTTATAAAATTTAGCCAGGTCAATTTTTTCCTAATTTTTGAGAAAAAAATTTGCCAAAAAGCTGTTGCTGATGAAATGTGTCGATTTGGTCCAGAATCATAAAAAATTACAGGAAAATTCAGAAAAACTAGTAAAATGTTGCATCAATGTCTTGATGGGAAAAATTACAGCTCTCAAAGGGTAAAGGTTGTGGAAACCTTCAATGAAAGTATTCCAGTACAAATAATGATAAAAAGAAATAGATTATAATTCTGTGACCAGAATTTTCCATACTCCTCCTAAACTATACATACGGTAACAAGTTCTTGCAATGTTAAATGAGCAAATGTGTTTCATGTATGGACAACCTCTTCTACATCACCAGTAGATTTTTAGAAACACAATGTTATGAGATGATATACTGCATTAAAACATAAAAGGTGAATCTTTATACTGATTTCAATACTATCCTTGTGTTTGTGACATGTGAACTTCGACCTTCAAGGATGTGATGACAATATTTCTTTGGTTCACAAAACCTTTATGGAAGTGTAAAGTGAAAGTTCATCAGCCTCAAGTTCAAAGCCGTTTAAAAGCTTAGGTTACAAGATGTCAGTGTAATTGAAAACCCCGTAAAATCAATCACATAGCTTTCCCACTGATATATGGTACAATCATTATCTTCACTTGTCAAAACCTACACAGCCATTTTGTCTTCTTTTGATATTCACACTCTCACAAAGTACAACTCATTACAGTTATACAAAGACAAAACTCTGTCAACATTCCAAATGTTAGAATTTATCCAAGACAGTCAATGTTCATAACTTTTGTTAAGGCCAATGTTCACAGTCAATGTCCAAAACTTTGATTAAGACCAATGTGTACAGTCAATGTTCAACTTTATATAAAACTCTGTCCACACTGACAGTCATTCGATGAGAGAAAGGTTGAAAGTGTCATTGAGGAAAGTTTGAGCAAAAGTTTAAGTCTATCACTTTCAAGGCACATACTACCTTAAATACACACTGCAAAACTTTACACTACTTTTCGTATGCATAATTTTTGTATTCAAACTGTACCGGTACATCAAAGCCTTTATGGCTTGTAACATGGAAATTACAATGAGACATTTCAAGGAACAGTACAGAAAGTCAAAGTACTCAATGGCAAAATGCATGGTCTGTGTAACATTATAATGAATACCTCTGTTAGATGGAAAATATTATCTGTTTGTTATGACAAATATAATATCAGTATTAGATATGGTTATGAGATACCAGAGTAATTTGATCATACAATTCATTGTTATAGCAGACCAACACAGACACAGAAAAGTTTTCAAATATTCCAAGAAGTTAGAAAGTCTTGCTTCTGTTGCAAAGGAATCAATCAGTCTGGTCTTCAGTTGTAGTACACTTTACCATTTGCACAATAGCTGCCATTTCACTTCTAATACTCATTGGTTCAGGTGGTAAGATGTAAGAATTGCATCTTTCCTTGCCACAATTGTTATTCTGTATAAATATCTCCCTGGCAACCTAAAATCAAGATAGATAATATAAAATGTGTAATGTTGAAGATATTGTTATCATATTCCTCATTTTCAAAACTGCCATGTAATTAGCTGATTATATTGGGTGAACAAATATACGTGTACAAAATATTGCTGCCATGTTACAAAGCTATCCAATGGTAAGGTACAACAATTTTTGTAACAAAATAATGATATAGTAAAATCAAGTAATTTGAATATTAATGTTTAAAGGGTTACCAGCCTAACATGTCCAAAATACAACAACATACTTTTAGGATAAAGTACTTGCTGTAAGAGAAGAATGGAGAGTTTGAAGGTTGTCATGGTATCAGTGATGTAGAAAATTGAATTTTATATTACACTTTGATATTGTTAAAGAACTTTATAATATGGCGATTTATCTGTTTGGTGGTGAACTGGTTGATTTTGCTCTTTTTTATTGTCTTTTCATAAATACTACGGTAATTCAGGGGTAACCTTATTCAGGGGTAACCTAGCATGCACGCTTGTATGGGTGTTTACATTGTTCGCCTCACGCGCTATCGTTGAGTTGCATTAGCTAAAGTAGGTGTGCATACCTCACCCTCGCCTCCGTAAAAGCAAGTTCTGGTGAAGATTTTAACCGCAATCTGGAAATTTAATGTCATGAAAGTATTTTTACGTGTTCAGTTTGTCAAAATAAAACGTTGGGGTTGAAATTTTGAGTGTTTCAGGATGCCAGTTGAGTGCACGTCGCAAGTGAGTTGACCCGAGTCAGTCACCTGATCTTAAACGCTGAGATTAGTTAGAAATTCCAAAAAACTGAAGCTAAAAGTATCAGATTTTTCCATGTACTGAATAATTATTGTATCCTGACACACAAAAAGTTAATTTCATTTTTCTTATTGGCTTTTCAATGGCGATAAACCGTTTCTTAAAATGTGTTTATGTCAACAGCGAGGTCTGTGGTTTGCCATGTTTACAAAATCCGTGCATTCGAAAGTGAGGCTCCGCTTCTAGTCAAATATGCAAATTCAAGTGTCATATAAGCTCAGCATTGCTGACAGCACAGCTAAAAAGTTGCAACTACTGGCCCTCTAAGACACTGAGAAAGACCTGCATATATCCAGGGCCATGCTATGGTAGTTCATGGTCCACAGTAAGTGAGGTTACCCACAATTCTCCTTGATTTGTGTACTCAGACATTTTGCTAAAGGCTAATTCAATTTTATTGATTTCAGAACATATTGAAACTTAGAATTTTAAATTTATGATTATTTGCTTAAAATATGCACCAAAATTATTGATGTTTAAAAGTCAAGAGTATGTTGAATAAGAAGGCAATGTTTGTTGGTGCTAAAAAGTTTACATTTTTGACGGTAAATAGTAAATTTATCAGCTACTGAGGATGTCTAATACCACCTGTCAGACATGCAGATTGTGTATCTTTCGCCAAATCAGATGCAACTTATTTCAAGTTTCTTTGAAAATATTATGTATGGCATTGGGGTGGGGGGGTGGGGGGGCAATCACTATTGTTATGCAAATGAGCATCAATGAATTCTGTGTGAGAACAATTTACGGGCATAGAAAGCCCCTACCCTAGTGTAACTCCAATATAGAATCGTTAGGAGAGTGTATTTGGTCGTTAAACTTGGTAAAATTACTTTTAGATAATAAGGAAACTATTAAAAGTTGTTAAAATGGAAACTGGAGTTCCCTTGACAGCATCGTAAGAAAAATGACACGTTTTCCAGTACTTTCTTAATTCTCTGACCCTGCTCACCCCCGTCCCCTAAATAGAATAGTCTCACTAACGTCGGCCATGTTGATCAGCGGCATGCATGACGTCTTGGTTTCAAGTTTAGGGGGTTTTTTTGATGCTGAAATTTCACAAAAATGTATATATTGAATGAAAAATAAAACATTCACAGGCCAGCATTGACAAAGATAGAAAGAATATAAAAAAAATGTACATTGAAATTTTATCCTTTCACTACTGAGAAATTGATCTCCAACACTCTACTGAGAAATTGATCTCCAACACTCTACAGAGAAATTGATCTCCAACACTCTACAGAGAAATTAATATGGACCTACAGAAATTGACGTGGAAATCTAACACTCTACTGAGAAATTAATATGACCCTAGAGAAATAATTAAAGTAGATCTCCAACACTGTACTGAGAAATTGACATGGACCTAGAGAAATTGACATGGATCTCCAACACATTACTGAGAAATTGATATGGACCTAGAGAAATTGACGTGGATCTCCAACACATTACTGAGAAATTGATATGGACCTAGAGAAATTGACGTGGATCTCCAACACATTACTGAGAAATTGACATGGACCTAGAGAAATTGACATGGATCTCCGACACACTGCTGAGAAATTAATATGGACCTAGAGAAATTTACGTGGATCTCCAACACATTACTGAGAAATTGACATGGAACTAGAGAAATTGACGTAGATCTCCAACACACTACTGAGAAATTGACATGGACCTAGAGAAATTGATGTGGATCTCCAACACTCTACTGAGAAATAGACGATGTTCCACTGATTGCGAGATCTCGCGAGACTTTAATACATACCCATAGAAACAGGTTTCCAGCTTAGTAATACAAGTCAAACTTTGTATGGAACTAG
>LD353507.1:112771-127653 GCA_001465055.1 Ptychodera flava | reverse complement strand
ATGATGATGATGATGATGATGATGATGATGCAAATTTTCTAATGCCAGATGTAACATCACTTATCCTAGATTTACTTCAAAACACTAATGATTACTTATCTCCCCGAGACAGAGCTGGAATCCGTGCTAGTCTGGTTCTGGTGCCGCTCCTCGGTTTGACCTGGCTATTCGGTATCTTCGCCGTCAACCAAGAAACCCTCATTTTCCAGTACATCTTTGCAATTCTCAACTCTCTTCAGGTGAGTAACATGATTCTTAATCCGATCAGGCGTGCAACTTAATTGCCATCAATACCATGTTTCTAGGCACGGTTCATGCCGAGGCTAGCACTGATTGATCCATGATATTCAAACCATTTGCGTTGGTAGCCAATAGCTATCTTGTGAGGGAGGACTACTGTGATTGCCGCCTTCTTGGCCTCGAGAAATCTGAAGAAGAATTTGTGATAAGGGTCTTTGTTGCCGGAGAAAATACGCACACCACGGCGAAAACAAACAAAACAATAAATAGAAAAGCCTTACACCATTGCCACATAGGCTTTTACTTTTTTAAATATTTCTCTATTTCCTGTTCGTATATCAAGCAGGCAAATGTTATCTCGAAGTACCTGTGCTTATCATAAAATACGTTGAGCGTATCTCGGTGAACAGCGCCCCCTATGGTAACATATTTTGCATATCATTTCAGGGTATGTTCATATTTCTCTTCCATTGCGCACTCAACGATGAGGTACGTTCAGTTTCTTATCTCTACTTTGTGTTTGTTTGTTTTGGGGTTTGTTTCTTCATGGATAACTAAAATAATTGTATCTGAGAATATTCCAAAATCTAAAATTTTTTGCTATTGACCGATTCTGTAACTGAGCATGAAATTCAATCCCAGCTCTGTCTGTACACACAGTCATGTTTCAAACCTTGGGCCACAGCATGGAGTGGATACAGTGAGAAATTCGATGCATACACTGTTATACAGACATGTGCTCTGAGAGACCCGACTGCAGACATGTGAATACCTCTCTGAAATCTTGAAATCCAAGGCCGTGTGACGGGGCGCGCTGATGGGGGGGAGGGGGGAGGGGCTGATGGCGGCTCCTTTGCCGTAATGTTCCGTATTACATGTGCCGTAATCTGCATGCCAGTGTTGATTTCTAAGTATACAGGACGACCGAACTTCGAGGGAACCTGAGAATATCAATAGAGATTAAAGGGCTAATATTTGATATTCAACATTAATTACTTGTTCTACTCCCCAAAGCATGTTGATATACACAGTATTCAGATTGTCAACTCAGCCCCCATGTGTGAAAACCGCATTGTTGTTGAAAAGTGAATTCTGGTCCGACTAGAAGTCAAATGTAAACAATAGCAATGTATTTTACACTTATAGACGCTAAGTTGACAAGCTAAATAGTGGGTGTTTCAACATCTTTTAGGAGTAGAATAAGAAGTTGCAATTGATATGTAAAATAAACAAAATAATGAAAAAATCATAAAAAGTTAGCATTGGTGGGGCTTTAACATATAACAGAAGCAATTATCATCATCATCATCATCATCAAGGTTTAGATCAGGGTTCATTAGGGTTCGTTATATTTCGAGAAAAAATGGATCATCTCTGTTTACTTCCTATGTGTGAGGTCATTTCCCTCTCAGTCGCACGTTCTACACTGCAAACTGAACTGCGCCCTCTCTTGACATAGGTGAAAAATAGCTGCCACCGTCGATTTGCAAGTCGGTTCACGTCATCAAGGATGGTCGTATCGTCGGCGTGGGCGAACGACTCGAAGACCAAGAAAACTGCCAGCTCAAGACTGGGATCTCCATCAGTAAGTTATAAGAGGCAAAATACATTATACCTAGATAAGTTACGTTGCAGCTATACCTTGAGCAGCTGTTCAAGAAATTTATACAATCTGTGGAAGAACAAGATACTTCATTTGACGAGCAGAGCAAAATCACTGAGAAAAGTCACAAAAAGTTACTGTTTACTGCTAATTTAGCTGTTATCTTTGTATGCAGTCAAGCGCACATGTTCAGTGTCGGCGAATGACAGTACAGTCGCTTGCGAAAAGTTCTCTCTTCATTCTACTCGTATTTCTCGTATTTACTCTTTCAAAATCAAGACATAAAAATCGGGGGTCACCGTACAAATTTGAGGAAACAAATAACCCAAAATTTACCGATATTCGAAATTCAAAATGGCCGTCATCCCTATGCTAACTCCATGGGGAAGAATAAAATTTTCGATTTTCGAAAACAGAAGACGGTGAAAATGTTTCTTACACCAAGAGCTTTAAAATGAACCCAGGCAATAAGTGGTAGATTAGAAAGAATTGATATCTGTCCCAAAGGCGCATTCTAAGCTTAAGAGCAGATTTTTTGCAAACAAATAAACAAACACGTGAAAGTTGACGACAAGGAATCATTATTGCAATCACACATTTGTATTGAGTCAAAGACAGCCGTTCCGCAGTTGTACAAGACCTGGACGACTTCATTCGTGATTTTTGACGGAAGCATTGAACTGTTGGTAGGACTCCTACCAGAAGAGGCAATATCAGGCCAGGAAGCGTTGGTATGTGGGAGACCAAAGTTTTCATTGGAAAACATGATCTAATGTGTGTGTTACTAGGCATAGATACTAGCCCGAATGTTATGCCCCAATGTTTCATACTTAAAAAGGGACATAGCGTCCAATTTTAAATATGAGACATTGGGGCATGGCAGTGTTTATATCCAAACAAGAATAAACGAAACCAAGAAACCTTCACACAGAATTTCACTTTTTCTTCACAGCACACCAAGGTGGCACCGTTGGAGGTCAACAAAGTGGACGTCGGATTGAAGAACAAAGATCGCAAACACTGAAGTTACATTAAGTTTATTTAGTTGTCCCAGTTAGGAATGTCATTCTTTCCCGAAAAGTTTGTTTAAATCAAATTCAAAGTGGAATTATTATAGTCGCAAATTGCAATGGGTGCGATTACCTCCGGTACCAATTACTAGAAAAAATGTATTTGCTTGTTTGTTTATTTATTTTCATTTGTCTATTTATTGTGGAAGCTTAAATATCGTCTGCTCACGAATGCACATGACGAATATTGTGCACGATTGCCGTTGTGGCATTTTCTGATTCAATCAGATCTATATTCCTAGCATGAAATATTTGTGTATAATAACACAGGAGATCTCTAAGATCTTTTTCTAGTTGACTATTGTCTGTTTTCCTTGGAATACATGAAATGTTGTTGTCTCCTTATTATGTACATAACCCACGCGGTAGGCTGGATATATTGGTATGTAAATATATGAACTTTGAACCCTGGCCTGACATACTGTCTCTTTCATTGTAGACACAGCTATCAAATGATATCCGTCCATCCTATCATGTTTTATGTGCCGGATTTACAGTTCAAATCAATTCCTACGCTGTATATGATGCAATATACATCTTGAACAAATACAATGCCCCCTTTTCACCGACAAATTGAAAGACTTGACAATAATTGTACGTTAATTATCATAAGTACCGTTGTTTATTACTTACCGTATATTTTCTTCAGTACGTTTCTGAATATTAAACTCTCCTTATAAGCATCGGTGTCTATGAGAATAAACCCTTCGTAGAAAAGAAATACGTTTGTCTGAATGTGATTTAATTCACCATTACGCCCTACGTTCAGGGCATAATGGACATATTAGTTACCAAGGACAATTCAGAGGAAGAGACTCTCTCTCTCTCTCTCTCTCTCTCTCTCTCTCTCTCTCTCTCTCTCTCTCTCTCTCTCTGACACACAAACACTCCGTCAGCAACTGCGTTTCCCTTCTCTAGTTCTCTTCAATCTTGCAAGGCTCGAAGTTTTATATTGTCACTTTATTTATCATTATATTCCGAATTGAGAGAGAGAGAGAGAGAGAGAGAGAGAGAGAGAGAGAGAGAGAGAGAGAGGGGGAGCGAGCGAGCGAGAGTGTATCTCGCATTCCCGCAGTTTCCTCATTCTGTTAGAGGTTGTTTCGTGTTGAGAACCATCAGAGCCGCCCAACACGATTTATTCATGCGATTCTAATTTGATAAAAGACGAGGAAGTATGACCACAGTACATTTTCATTTCGGATTCTCTGCTTAGATTGTCGTTTTAGCTTTCAGAGTAACATGTCTCTTTGTGTGAATTGATACCATGGCAATCGTCTGGTCCAAAGCCTTGAATAAACGCGTGTGTCGCTCCTGGAGACCGTCGGAATCTTGACAATTGACCTCGTCAAAAACGCGCCACGCAATCTATCTCTAGATTATGTTATCATACGTCAACCAGCTGCAAATATGTTCTTGAAAAGAACATTTGAAAAACATGTTTAAAAATCTACACACTTCGCCTGTTACAAAATTCTCCCTTTGCCGCATCCGTAGCAGTATCTGTTCAAGGCTAGCGAGCAGTAACTTTTTGGAAGAGGTTCACCTCAAACTTGTCTCATTTTTTTCCAAATATTCTTTCAATTGTAACGAGTTAAGGTGTCATATTTTACTCGCGACACAATAAAAATAATAATATATAACTGAATATGGGCGTGTAACATTAGCAGTTTTTCACTTCATTTAAATTTCCCTCCGTTTTTTAAAAGAAGTCATGTTGCAAAGACACTTTTCACGGATGTGCCCTATATTACTGTCACTGTTAGCAATGATCCCCCAATCCATGTCTTCTGAGTGGAAAAACTTCGAAGACCTGGTTCTTTTAATATTGCGTCTTAAATCGAAGACTTCACTTTTGCCTGATGTATTTCATGCAATTTTTCCAGAAGGGTATTCGTTTTGTAAAAGGAAGTCGGGGATACAATTTGAAATTGGCGATACAAGTGTCTTTGGTAAAGTTGTCTTGACATAACCATTGAGGTAGCGCACTGACTGCCGCCATGAAATATAGTACTTCTCAACAGTTGACGACAGCTTTTCCCGCCCAATTGCACACGTGATTGACAGCTCACCCGCACCCGCCGAGAATTTGTTGGCTCACTTTCTGCGGCACACTTTCCCGATTGTTAGTGCGTTCGGTGGCGCGATGTGAGGTCAGCCGAGATATTCTGTACATACATATAACACATGACACTGCGTGGGCTCACCTCGCGCGATCATTCCGGCAGAAACGTTCCTATCAAGCTTAGGGCAACAGTTTTTGCTCTCGGTATCCTGTGTTGAATAATGGGAAGATTTTCCCCCGTTTCCCTGCTTCTGTGAAATCTTATCATTTCCGCAAACTTCAGTGTCAAAGTAGGACCCCGGCGGACCAGTTCACCGTTTACAACCAGAATCCCTACGTATATACCCAGTTTGAGAGTTGGGCCGGTCAAGGCTCAACACCTACACTACCCTCTGCCATGTCGACAGTCTGACTAAAAGACTAACCAGCAGGTAAGGCCGAGTATTTCATGATCTACATCTTTACAATTCTGCGTAAGATGACATACGCATCTTGTTGTGTCTTATGAATTTGTTCTATTGATTTCTTTTCTCACGATTCTGAATGATAGGGGCGTTTTCTGTACGCGGAAGTGTGCGTTCACTTGATGTCCAGAGGGTTCGACAAAATGGCATGCAATCTTTCGTGTACCATGTCGAGTTTTTTTTGGACAAATATCACAAAGTGGCAGTGTACGATATAAAGTATTTAGCAGTTGCACTTCTGATTTCGACTGAATTATTAAAACACTGTTGTTTTTGAAACAAACAAACAAACAAACAAACAAACAAAGTGCAGCGTATCTTGTACAGAAATGCCCGCAGCAGCCAGTATCTCGAGTTCATAGTGCGTAGAAAAAAGTCTTCACCACTTCGCAATCTTTGTTTGACCCCGCGGTTTTAGCTTTGGCCAATATTTTTTCCTCTCACTCACACGTCATGTCGGGTCGGGTATTTGAATCACAGTTATGGTACACGAGGTGAACAGCGGGTGGAATAACACGATCAACGAGTCAGCGTGGAGGAGGAGCACTCCCCGGGAGCACTGCAGCCTATGAAGGTCGTGACATGTCACATGACGGACGTCGACAGACAGAATACGCAGAAAAGCGTAGTTTCGCAGAATGAAAACAGTTTCTTTTGTCCGCAAAGAGTGTCGTTTCCTGTTTGTTTAGAAAGTGAACTCTGACCCATTGGCCTGTTTGTAGTATTCGTCAAACCATGTTTTTGAAAAAAAAAAGTAGTCCACAGAAAAACAGCATTACCCAAAACTAATCAAGCAGGTACTGGTACACACAAGATGTATTCAAACTCAGTGCATGCCTTGTGTCAGGAATAGCAATGTCAACTGGAGTCCGCAGCCAAGCTTAATGCACACCACGTTTTAATCTTTCTCTTGTGAAACAATTAAAGGGACAGGCTCTTTATTAGCTTTATCTCTGATAAAATTGACTAATAACTGTGTACAACTTTCAAAGAACAACGAAAGACTATAATCACATAAACAGTCCATGTCAACAACGTTAACCTCTGATGCCGCGTGAAACAGGGATTGAAAAGCCATGTAAAGCTTGCAGATGCATGTGTCATAATCACCACCGTGTATCAAATCGTGACAAGGCGGACGGAAGCGATATCATATTTTTTACAGAGTCAGTTCTGCGTTCATATCCCGGGGTTCATATTTGTCTTTTCCCCATTAAAGCATAATAAAGCGTCCAATGGGGAAGAGCCCTCTGGGTAAAGCATATCATCTGGTGATCTCTAAATGGATGGTAGTTCAACACATCAATAGAACGGGCTTGGCTTAAAACGAACAATCACACTTTGGTTTATTTTGTCATCAGACGTCGATTTAGAAGGAATTAACTAGGGTAAATAAACGGAAAGTTTATTGATGAATCCAATATTATCACCAAATCCAAGCCACCTACCGGCGATATCACTGCGCACGGAATTCATACTGAAAAGCGGCGCGCCGGGTGAATTTCGTGGTGACCTTGATAACCACAGCATTAACCGATGACTGTGATAATCACATTACAGCACTATTAATAGGTCGGGAAACTCCACTCATCGGTTTTGTCTAGGCTTGTCTGCTGAAACGATTGACACTGCGACCTTTGACCCCATTGACGAAACGACAGTAACTGTGCCATGCTATACAAGGTACCTCATGTTGCACGAAACCGCGTATGTCGTCCACCGCACCGTCATATCCGGGCACTTTACTTTCTGACTCAGCCTAGTTTCATCATTGCTTTGCAGATAAGGTTTCAGTCGGATGAGTGACGTCATCTGCCGTACCAGAGGCCACAACTCTCCTGCCTTCACTACTGTAGCAAAGTTTCAAAAAGCCTCAGCCTAGGCCATATACCGAGGATCTCCAATCCTGGAAGAATATTGAGTGAATATCTTCACGAAAATGACGACGTAACGGTCTGCTATCATCATGGAAAAAGTGGACATCAACCGGAATAAACGCACGCAGCCAAAGGTAACCTACAGAAAATATGTTCGACCGACCGGCACTGCGGCGCGGCAGCGTCCAACTTCATCTCCCGCGGGCACCGCCAGAACGACTAAGACGCCTGTGGTCGTCAAGTCATCAAATCATATCGGTGGTAAACAACCGAAAAAGCAAGGTGAGACAACCAAATCAGATGTCGATCTTTGAATGTTTACTTTTTTCGCAAATATTTGAATAATCGGCGCTCATCACATACTGCAGCGTTATCTATTGAAACCAAGAAGTGTCGCTCAGGCATGGCATTACAACTGTGAGAATTTGCACACATATATTTGCCGCCAGAAGTTTTGGCTATTCCACGTATTCGAAATGTCAGTCGCCAAACATTAACTTCATGTCGAATTCGATCACACAAATCTCTGCCCTACATTTGGCATTATTCCATTTAAGCAAGATTGGAACTAATTTGGGATAATTGGATGGTGAAGTAATGTCGATTCAATCTGCAAATGTAATCTCATCTGCTTTTACACACTTGTTTTTATGAGTAATTTGTAATATCGCAACATTCAGTTATATGGCACCTAAAAATTTTGAGAAATTTGAAAAAAACATAAAGATCCAATTATCCCAAATTAGTTCCAATCGTATAATTATCTTGTCTTTGTCATTTTCTGAACTGCAAGTAATTACATAGTTGGCACGTCCAAAAATTAAAGATTGGACTTTTGCTGAAACTTTGCTAAGTGAAAGTATGAACCATCCTCCTTTTAAAATAAAGAAAAAAAAACAAGTGTCACAGTGCAAATTTTGTAATAGAGAAACACATTTCCGAAAATCGACCGATAATTGAAATTCAAAATGGCTTCCCATGTTTTCGACGTTGGATAAATAATGTTTTATCGGTATATAAAAATCGAGACTGTTACAATTTCTTTTACTCCTCAAACTTCAAGATGGGTTCACACAAACAACATACCGGCAAATTTAACAGTTTAATAATCAAAATATCTTACCCGAAGCGCGTAGTGCCTTAAAAATAGCATCTCTGAAAAATATGTGTATAGCTGCAGTTAACGTTTTCAGGGACAGCTTCCAGTAATTAAAACAATGCATACCTTCCATGACTTTGTTGCCATTTGTAGACAAATTAGATTATACAAACTATCTGACCTGTAGTTTGACCCTTGGGCCATGACACTGCTCAGCAAATACTGCACATGCGTCACAGTCCATCTGTGCATGGTTGAGGTAATACGACCTACCATATTGTAAACGCGCAAAGATTCTCTCATATCTGAGACCTATATCTTGCCAAGTTCATATGTCACAATAGGTTCAAGTTGGTTGTGTCAAGCGTGGCATGATTTAAACAAAGGGGTCTTGAAGACCCCTGAAAACTCATATACTCTGAGTACGAAGTTTACCAACTTTACTGGTGATTTTGTAGATTTTGCTCTTTACAGCGCGAAAGTGAATGGCTAGGCACTATAGGAGTCACGAGCAGTTGATGAAATTTTGCCGCGCTGACACGTTCGGAGCGTCACAACGTTTCCAACCAAACGGAGGCACGTTATAATGCTATTTTCTGCTTTTTAAGCACGTTATTGGAAGCATATTTTTATTATATATGATAAGGTAATTTATTACCAGGATAGCCAAAAATGTTCAATTAACAAGTATTTTCAAGAACCAGCCGTTCAATTATTGATCACTGTATAAGTCAACACTATATTCAATTTGCAAAGATAATACGCACCTACCCCCTGTCTGAGACAGAATATGTGGCAATACTGTCTAGCTAGCAAATGCACTAAATGTCGGCAGTGTTTGATTTATTTGCCTGTATCCGATGGCAGCCTTGACATCGTAAGGTTATCTCGAGGCGAGCCCCCGACACCCGATACTTTGACTTTTGTCAGTGCTAACAAAGTTTAGTGAAAGCTTGTGTGGCAAAAATAAAACTATGACTTTACTGGCAACCCGACCTGCTCGAATTAAAATACTCCAAAATCACAAATAATTTTGCCAAATGTTGTTTATTTTTATTATTCACACACAAAAGTAAGTATACTGTTCCTGACTAACCTACTCTATTTCCTGATGGCATGTTAACGGAAATGCACAATATTATTTTATGCCGTCACGTATCATTACTATTGTAATATATATATATATATATATATATATATATGTGTGTGTGTGTGTGTGTGTATATAATATATATATATACATATATATATATATATTGCACGTACAGAGTAATAAAATATTTTACTTAAGTTTCATGCATCCTGCAATCTTCAGACTGATGTGAAAGGATTATTAGCTCTACACTCTCATTTATATGCTTGAGATGTACCATTCTATTTGTAGGTAGTGTTATATATATATATATATATATATATATATATATATATATATATATATCCACTCATCCAAATAAAACCATCATCCATCTCATGCCACCGCACAACTCTCAGTTTGCAGCGGCAGCCGACAGATGTTCCAACCAAAGGTCACCAAAGGTCACGACTGAAAAATAAAATATTTAACACCTCATATGACCAAAAGTTCTCTGATAAGTACCGGACACATAATTCTGTTTCCATACTAATACTATTTTGTTTTGTTTCGGTGTTTGTAAGCGAGCCTATCTACAATTATACTCAATAAACTATTGTTCGGCGGTTTTCACTAGGCGTCCAGGCATACATACGGGTCAAAGGTTGATCGAGTGGTTCATCCAGGCTGGCTCTTTTGTTCGACTGTGAATAATGACCGATTGTTTTGACTTTTTGCCTAGAGATTAAAGCCACTGTCACTCACTCTGCACGGTCGAACGATTGCAGATCAGTGCTCAAATCGACGCTTTGCTTCGCTGAGGTCAAAGTTCAGAGCGAGTTTTTCCCGAAGCAAGCCGAAAACTTTTAGTCGTCCATCGGCGCTTGATATTAAACATCGACATCATTCAAAAATTCTCTGATTAATTGGTATATTAAAACTAATTATATCAAAGTCGTTAAAGACGTCATTTGTCGTGATGACGTAAGGCGTACGTCGTGAACTTGAAAACCTTGCAGGCAGGGTATGAAGATAAAAAACACGCAGGGAGACTTGTGAAAACGGAAAAATGATATAGGAAATAAGCAAAATTTTGAAAGATGTAATCAGTTACCATAACGAATCCACCGATCACAAGCCATTTCGCATTTTAACTGAGTAAACTTTCAGAGTGGATTTGGCCAGTTAGGATAAAAGTACTGTTAAAACAATTAAGCTTGGATCAAAGTTGACGGTCATGTACTTGAAAATATGTACAAAATCTTTCATCGCTGTATGAATTGTGAAACCAAGGTATGCTGGGGATCAAAGTAAGGTTTTTTGTCCGAAGCTGGGATCAAAATCGCCACGTACGAAAACAAAAGGTGCAAAGTCTGTTTGGCGGTGACAAATCAAAGTGTACGATGCAAATTGGTACGCGTCAACGGTGTGTTTTTATGAGGAACAATACACTACATATACACGCTGCATTGATCGATTTATTGTTTCCGTGTCGCCCCCTTCTCTCTCAGTTGCAACCTGTTCTGTTCCGTGTTCTCTGGTCGTTCCTGTCTATGTCACTGTTCCGCACCACCTATCACCCTATGTCTCTCTGTCTCCCGCTTTGGTCTCGTGTAACGATTTCATCAACCCTGTCATTCGTGTCCTGGCTTTCTTACCATGGCTGACTGTCTCTCACTCTGTCAAACAGAAAAGAGAGCCACGGCGTCCGTCGACGGTCACGCGTCCACCCCGACGGTCAGTTTCCGCAATCGAGATGCCATTAAGGAGGCGGTCATCCTGTCGCATCTGGACCTGCCCGACACGGAGAACAGAAATCTGAGCCAGGAACTGGAAGCCATGAATTTAATGGTGTGTGCGAAGAAACAGAGGAAGCGATCAACCAACAACAACAACAACAACAAAAAGGGTGAGTAGGCATACAAATGAACATTTTACTTCCCCTAAAATAAGGTTTGTCAGAAATAGCCATTCTACCTAATGTAAAATTTGCAAAGTTAAAGTGTAAACAGGTATATGACACAAAAATATGCCGAACAGCATCACTTTTCCCCCATTGCAATCACGAAGAAGCGTAAAAACCTGGCTTTAAACTATTACGATTTCGGTTTGTGAGTTGTGTCACCGTCGTTTGAACCCCACAGCTCTCGCCATAGGCGCGGCGGACACAGTCAGACTCTCAGGGTACAAGGGGTATACATCAGTGCGAATTACAACAGTTACGGAAAAGGGGGCGTTTAATGTTCATCGTCACGGTCTGTGAAGAGTAGGGTATTTTTTCCAACAATTTGACCGTGAATGATAGGAGAGACCTGGTAAATAATTTTCTCAGATGTACAGTCGTGGCCGTGCTACATTGAAATAAGTTTGTTTGAAACAAGACGTCGTCATCTACATGATTTTGGTGAACAATCCCAGATAATGGTGTTTTGAAATTTTGCGGAACAAGCATGGTTACCACGGTCACCCTGTTAGTGTTACCACCGGTGCCATTGATAAGTCATAACACCGTACATGTACCTTTGGTCACGGTCCCTCCACAAACCGGTTTTGGTGTTTGTGGAGGGACCGTACTTTGGTAGACGTGCTACTAGCACAGAACCACACTTATCACAATTTTGGAAATGCCAAACCAGGAATAGATATGATAATTAGAGGGGCGTGCTTCGCAACGCGATTATTATGTCTGGACTTCGGTACCGTAATCTGACCTTCAGAGCTGTGCAATGGTCGCACATACTCTACGTTGGTATCCGGCATCTAATTTTATCTTCTGGCCGTCAGCAATGATCTAATAGAAACCCTGCGTTGCATAATACTGAAAATAACATAATTGATGGGCGTTCTTTTCCGTTTTACGAGACATCAAGGTCATCGATAGAATGCTTTGCTGAACGTCATTCCTTTGAAGTTTACTATATTACCAGAGTACGGTATACTGACGCGTGTGCCGGTATAGCTCTGTGTGCAGGTTCATGCCACAGTCACCTGTGGTGTATTCCGTTCTGCGTCTACGCGCCCCATAGACGTGCGTACATTATGCCTGAGAAGGCATATGTACACACGTCTGTGGGAGCATAGGCGCAGAGCGGAATAGACCACAGGTGACTGTGGTTCATGCCTGTCTGATTACGGCCACACCACCTCTGTGCTCGGAAGTGTAGACGGCGAACGAGCATGCACTGCTAGTTCAGATAACGAGCGGTGCCGTGTGAAATACGTTACTTCCACTCGGTTTCTGAAGAGCCTGCCTTTGTTATTAAAAAGAAGCGCCAATGTAAATAGCATCAGATATATAAATGTGCTCTGATTGACAAGATCAATACGGTGGACTGTCCCGACACCACACCTCACATCCCACCGTGTCCCCCAAACTGTCTGCATCCCTTAAAATATTTCGAGTACACAAAACAGCATTTTTGTTGTTCTGAGGCCGTGTCACCCACTCAACAACCTGTGGTTAACGCAAATTCAGGGCAGATGATAACAGTTCCTATGTGCCACTCGACCTGGCAAAAATCAACAAGATAAAATACCATGGCGTTTTTGGGTCGACATAAAATCTTTATTTGTCAACATAAAGTCCACTCGACCCATGTCAAAGTTACAGCCTCGCTGTCGATGTTAAAAGCCTCTGTCACAGACGACACAAACTCCGAACTCTTCCGTGTTATGTGCCATTTTTCGACACACCCAATGTCATCGGACTGTTAGGGCAAGGTTGAACGACAATAACATGCGTGCGTACCCTCCCTAAATTACCTCCTTGCCCTTGTCTCGAGTAACTCAACCCACCCCGGGGGTAAAACCCCTGACCCAAAACTTTGTTTGCTTTTCTTATCTTTATAAGATTCTTATCAATGTTACACACATGTATATCATTTTTTGAATATCTCCTTTTCTGTCGGTCAAGTCAATTTTAAAAAATTCCTTATCTACCTATCCTATTTCGGAAGGGCATATACAAGAAACAAACGAATTTTTTGGCCTTACCTGCACGTACAGTGTCACTGACTGACGCTGTATTTGCCATGCACTCAAAGACTTACAAGGGAGGTACCGCTGATACGACAACATTCACCTCACTCGGGAATTTAGTCAAACTTCCACTTCCTCAATAGCACCTAAGTTGAAAATATCAGCGGCTCTGTTCTGCCCGCCCGTTTGGCATTTCCTTTTATCGATAAACCGCTGTGCTCGATGCCCGAGACTCTCGGCGTTTACAGGTGGGTTGTAAAAAACGACTCTAAAGGTTAAAAGTCCTGTGATACCTCATCATTATAAATGTAAAGATTTTTATCACTCTTGATCTCCGTGGTTTCTAGCCGTTTCAGTTTTTTTCTCAACTGAATGCCAAAGACCAATCCGTTGCCATTCGCCCTCGAAGTCACCGAGCCAAAACACGTATATACAGCAACAACGTACTGTCACGTTATCGGGCAAAGGCCCTTTTCACCAAGAGATGATACAGGAATTTGTCATATTATCAAGTATGCGGCATGTGTTATTGACCAGCATAACATGTGTTATTGGCCACGTAAAATATCTTTATTGCCCTCTTACAAGGCAATAATATAATTGAGATAAGATGATGCATGCGTCCGCAATCAATTGTGAGTTTAGATTCCTCGATTTCAAAGTCTTTTGTTTACAACATGCAATAAGAAGAATCCTTCGGCGTCGCTTCACCTTTGAACTGAACGACTATGCCTGACCGGCTAACTGTGTCAACCTACATACAGTATTCGTGACACAGCGATGGCAATCTGGATCTAAAAATAACCCGAAAGCATTTCGTCGAAGAGCCAGGTTTGAGCGAGTAGGCGTGCATGTGATGTTGTTTCGGTAGGTAATGAATCACAGGCCAGACTCAGGGATCACGATCAGGTGAACATGTCATGCGAAATTCACCAACGGCTCATTCGTTGACTGTTGCAGTCGAATAGGAAACATCAATAGATTATAAGGCTAGAGTTTTCCAACATAAACTACCCCACAATATTTTGTACACAAGCAAACAGCTGAACAAGTTTAACCCACAGTAATTTACAACCACACTTTGTGTTTTATGCAAGGTTGAAACGGAGTCTCTTGATCATTTAAATCACAGCTGTAATTGTACTTCACGCTCTGGGGGAATCTTTTCTTCATGTAAAGAAACCACCATTCGTGTGTTCCTCCCCTCTCCATTACCGAAACTCCCTTCTGCCTTTCTCCCCATCGCAACTCACCGATGTCCTGTTCCTTTTACGAAAGACCCTCTATGTCCTCTCATCAACACATTTGTTCATTCTTATTAATATGTTCATAGAATAAAATAGACCACAAAATTTTCAAAGTCTATTGTCCTGAAATAGATGCCATCTTCTCGGGTCACTGACGGAATAAAATAGAT